>PITA01007314.1:0-55025 GCA_004023965.1 Spilogale gracilis
GGACGCCTGGGTGGCTCAGTTGGTTAAGCGACTGCCTTCGGCTCAGGGCATGATCCCGGAGACCCGGGATCGAGTCCCACATCGGGCTTCCTGCTCGGCGGGAAGCCTGCTTCTCCCTCTCTCACTCCCCCTGCCTGTGTTCCCTCTCTGGCTGTGTTTCTGTCTGTCAAATAAATAAAATCTTTAAAAAAAAAAAAATTCACAGAACATGGGCTGGATGGGGCATGATGCTTGCAACTTGCTCACAAATAGTTGAGGAAAAATTCTGTGAGAGAATTAGAAAGCAGATGTGCTTAATGTTGATAAGGATGGGTATAGGTGAAGGATCTACAGGAGCTCGTTGTCTTATTTAATCTCAGTTTTTTTTTTTTTAAACATTTTATTTCTTTATTTGACACAGAGAGAGATCACAGGCAGGCAGAGAGGCAGGCAGAGAGAGAGGAGGAAGCAGGCTCCCTGCTGAGCAGAGAGTCTGATTGGGGCCTTGATCCCAGGACCCTGAGATCATGACCTGAGCTGAAGGCAGAGGCTTAACCCACTGAGCCACCCAGGCGCCCCTCAGTTTTTTTTGTTTATTTGTTTTTAAAGGGGGCTGGGAGGAAACATGTAGCTGATAAATATTCTGTATTTATCACCAGGCAAAACTACTGGTTCAGTTTTCTTAGAGCTTCTTGTCAAGTGATGGGTTTCTCCCCGTCCAGCCATCCTTTCCCACCCTCCAATTCTTGAATCCTGGGTACGGTTATTTGAAAAGAAGAATTGATTTGTCCACAGTCAGTGCTCCTGCTGTTTCATTTCTGACTCCAAGTCATAATCCTTTGTTCATGACATTATAATCATCACCACAAGTGGCTAATTGTGATGTCATGAACGGAGGATTATGACTCAAATGAGGAATAAACAGCAGGGGTGGATTAATTCCTAAGCAACGAAGAAGGTTCTGTTTGGTGCAAATGCCCCAGGGTAGTAAAATTTAAAACGAGAAATAGGCAAGAGGAAGACAAAGCTGAACATATGTCATCTGTTAGCCAAATTGTCTTTAAGTGGAAAGCTTACCTCCCATCCCCTCTTGCTCCCCTCCTTCTTTAATTTTCCATGTGGTATGAATAGCTCCTCTCTGGCAGATAAATGGATTTGTTTTTGAGGTCTAACAAAGCTCAAAGTTGTCTTGCTGACTAATTACAGGGATGTCACACCTGGCCTGAAAAGGGAGTCATTACGGAGCCATTGAGGTATTTTTATTTTCTGTCCCGGTGAACTGCTCCTTGCAGTCAGCATGGCAAAAGTCAGGCCAGAAAGATCAGCACCCTGTTGGCAGACGGCTGGGTGGGTCATTGACGGCAACCCCAACCTGGGGACCCTGGGTCAGGCTACAGCCAAATGAGACCTGAGACCCGCATCAGGGGCGCAGGCTCAGGACGGTTTTCTGAATGGGTTACATGTCAGCGAAGCAGTGGTAACAGCTGTTGCTATGGGTTGGGCTAGAATTAGTAGTCAATTCTCCACGGAACTATAATTTTCAATTCCAAGTCAAGGATATATTTTTTTCCCTTTTAGGAAATGTGTGGTTCCCATACTATTTGGTTAACCAAATACCCAAATTCTCCTCTGCAAATGACACTTAACGGCTTCTTTATCCCTGGGGTTATTTGGCCCTCTCCAGAGCTCTTTTGAATTTGTGGCCTTTTCCAAAAACCTTGGATTCTGTAGCCAAACTAAACTGGAAATCCCTTTGAATTGTTTTCCTCCTCGTAGGACACAGTGTTCCCTTCTGCTGTCTGTTAAATTTAGTTCTCTCGCGCTGTGCTGTTGGAGCCCTCTCTCGCCTTAACGACTTAACTCTCGTCTGAATTTTGGAAACCTTTTTGAGAAACACCATCTACCGTTTGGCATTAGGTGCAGAGGGAATGAACCCACATTTGAAAGATATGGTAGATTTAGTTATAAAGGAGACTTCCCATTGAGTCTAGGTATTTAATAACAGCCTTTATGTCCAAAGTAGAAATTATGTGATTATTATCTCGAGGCTGTGATTAGAACGTGTTGTTATATTGGTACCATTGAGAAATGTGTAAACTTCATCCCCCTGGTTTAGATGGAGGACTCCGCGGTACCAGCAAGCGTGACGTAATGTGGTCATATAGTTGCACCTTGGTTTGGGGTCCCTGGAGATGAAACAGCTACAAGAAAGTCATGCCTCCATTTGTCACTGTTTTCTCCTTTGTTTCCTGAAGTGACCGGAGATGTTTTCTGTTTTTTTTTTTTTTTTTTTTTTTTTTTTTTTTTTTTTTTTTTTTTAGGATTGTATTTGTTTATTTGACAGAGAGGGAGATCACAAGTAGGCAGAGAGGCAGGCAGAGAGAGAGGAAGAAACAGGCTTCCCGCCGAGCAGAGAGCCTGATGCAGGCCTCGATCCCAGGACCCTGAGATCATGACCTGAGCCGAAGGCAGAGGCTTTAATCCACTGAGCCACTCAGGCACCCGTTTTCTCTGTTTTTAAGAGGAGCTCAAACAGAGGTGGTGGTGAGGCAATCATGCACGGTGGGGTGTGTGAGTGGTGGTGGTGGTAAGGGGAGGTATTTTTCTTGCTGTTTCCCTGCTGGGACACTGTGACTAGCTCTCCTCCAGGGTATGCTGTCTGGACGCAGGTATGTGGCTGTGTGTGTCCTTTCGGGACTTTTCAAGGTGAGCGTACGTTCAGTTTTTCCTTTGAGAATCTTGTTGGAGCATTTACAGCCCTTCAGAAATGCAGTCATTTTAGTGTGGATTTTCTCTGAGCCAGTAGTTGCCACAGTCCAGTGATATTGGGAGAAACAAACAGAACACGTCCAAGCCCAGAGGGGCTCTGTCAACATGTGACGGGAGTTCCCAAACCTGGTGTGGTTGTTACTGTGGGAAGTCTCATACTGAGTGCCGTGGGAGAACCAAAAGTTGTAAAAGTGGGGGCCTCTGACCCTGGGGTGTTTACGACTTAGTTTGGGAGCCAAAACTGGACCATGTGAAATCGATTACAGCAGTTTCAAAACCAAGAATCAACAAATATGGATTAATACAGATTAAAATTTTCCTGTATGATTCCAAGGGACTTGTGGATTTAAGTTTTATAGTTCACTGGAGAAGGCTTCCTGGAATAGTTGCATTTAGGAACCAGATTTTATTTTATTTTATTTTATTTTTTTTTTAAAGATTTTATTTATTTGACAGAGATAAACACAGCCAGAGAGGGAACACAAGCAGGGGGAGTGAGAGAGGGAGAAGCAGGCTTCCCACTGAGCAGGGAGCCCGATGTGGGACTCGATCCCAGGTCTCCGGGATCATGACCTGAGCTGAAGGCAGTCGCTTAACCAACTGAGCCACCCAGGCGCCCTAGGAACCAGATTTTAAAAGAACTAATATGGTGTGTGGTGAATGTGATGATGATCTATGCCCTCGGAGGCACCTGGGTATGAGTTGCTTCCCTGCCACGGACTGACCTTGGGACCAACTGTTCAACCTAAGTCTAGTCTCCTGGAGATGGATCTTCTCTTTGGCTCTGGCTCTGCCCTTTCTCTTTCATTCTCTTTTTAAATACAATAGTACCTGCCTACCCCATAAAGATTAATTGGGACAGGACCTGTCAAGAGTTGGGCAAAGTGCCTGGTTTTATTAAATTGAGAATTTGAAGTTATTGATGCAGGCAGGAAGTATGCAAGATCGGGGAACCTGTCAGGTGCAAATGAGCACTGATGGACACTGGTTCGACCAAGAGCTTTGTGGAGAGCAGGATGGCTTGGTTAGAAAGGAAGGTCTGAAGAGGGAGATGAGGGGGGTTTGGTTAAGATCAAGAGTCCTCTTGGTGATCCCAACAGGGTGGTCTGTCTGCATGAGTGTAAGAGGGATGCAGACACGGAGTTAGGGATACCAGGAACTTTTGGGGGGTTAATGCCTGTGACAGATAAAGGGTAGCGGGAGGCAGGAGTGGACAGGGAGAACCTCAGAATGTGCTGCGGATGTGTCACGGTGTCAGCCAACCCCCTGGGAAGCTCTGAAGCAAAGGTTGCCTATTCCAGCCCCAGTACCTCTGAACCCTTTATAGCCCTTGCCTGGGAGATGCTTGGGAAGAGCATTGTCTTGGCCCAAAGCTGCTTGGATTCTGAAGTTGCCTTGCAGCTGAGCAGCAAGTTCTTTCCTGAGAGGAGATCTGAGTTGTTCTTGCGGCCCAGGGTGTGGCTCTTACCTGTATCACTGGCAGTCAGCAAACCAGCAGGCACAAAGAGGGCCTTTCCTGGCAGCCTGGCATAGGACAGGGTGAGGTCTCTCACTGGCACGATCCCTCATTTGGCCTTGGAAAGCGTGCTTACCTCTCGATGGATTGTGAGTTAGAATGTGGTGGTTGTGGAGGTGTGCTACATATTCCCGGGGGTTGTGCATTTTTGTTATCTCACTTAATCCTTCCTACATTCTGGCACCGGGAGGAACTAGCTTCTCTTTGTTTAATGGGAGGGTGCATGCAACCAGGCATATCCACTTCATGGATGAGGACACTGAGCTTTTGAGAACTTAGATATTCAGACTCTACAGGGTCACTAGGCTCACAAGTGGCAGAGATGGAACTTGAGCTCTCTCTGCCCACCAGGCTATGAACCTGACTGCTCTCCTGTCATGGGACAACATGCACTTGGGAGCTAGAGGAATGAATGGAAGGAGGACTTGGCCCACACCAGTGCCCTGAGACCTCTCGTTGTTTTCTAATTGGCCTGTGCTGTAAATAGCTGGTAAGGCTGTGGGGACTTGGGGAACCTTAGCTGCCACTACTGGGGGCTTGACATTGTTATAGCTTCTGTGAACGCATTAGGGCTGTGTCTGCCTTAATTACACATGCGCCTAACCTTTGATCCAGCAATTCTTCCCCCAGGTGAGTATTCTGCAGATGAACTTCCACGAATGCCAAATGACTTATGTCAAGGTTATTCATTGAAGCAGCTTTTGGATTTGGAAGCAGTTGGGAACAACCTGACAGCCCATTAATAGGGTCTGTTTTAATAAATTATGGTATGCTAGATAATGGCATATGTGCAGCTGTTACAATCAGTGAAACAACTCTATCTGAACTGATGCATATGTTTATCTCTATATCTCTATATCTCTATTTTTCCAGATATCTGGTTAATTGGGGAGAAAAGGCAAGGTACACAACAATATCCAGATCCGACTACTTTGTTCAGGGGAGTACAGGAGTTTCACTACTTCATGGTAATAGGTGTTGCCTTGGGAGGTACTCGGAGGAGGTGAGGGAATAAAGTGTCGTTTCTCCCTTGAATCTTTTTGTACCTTTGACTTTAAGTTTTATAATGTATGCATGTGTTATCAATTCAGAAAATTCAATAAGGAAATCACCCCAAACCGATTAACTAAAAATGAACTAGGCATTGGCCATTCAGACCAGGGAGAAGAGATCATAGGAAGTTTATCAGCTAGACAATATCTATATTGAAAAAAGATGAGAAATGTCTGTTTATTTCCTGTTGAGAGGAAAAACACCGAGGAGATTTTCACCAAGTTTGGAGGAAATGTTGGGAACAGTTCCACTTGAAAGTCTTATTTTCTGGCTTATCAGGAGTTTGCTTTAGGGGGCCTTCGGTGGCACCTCAAATTGGTACTTAGCCATTTGCCAGGTCACCCACTGACCCAGATTTGTGGCGGAGGGCACATCTGCAGCTGTGTGAGCTGTGTTCAGAGTGACAGCCAACATTCATTCAAGTAACAACCGTTGCTAATTCTTCCGGGCTGCGAGGGAGAGGCCCCCCTCCGCATGTATTTGGCAAGGCCATGCATGGGCTCTGGGCCTGGACATGAGGGGACATGGTCTGACCTCACTAAAATCTGGCTCTGGCATCCTTTTGGAAGTTACTGGTTGATGTTCTTTTTTCCCTTCCAAACAAAGTGATTTGCAATGAAAAGAAAATGTAACTGTTTAACTTTTGATATTGATCCAAAAGTGTGAAAAAGAATGTGAAGTTTGGAAAGCGTGAATTATTTCTTAAGTAGGACCCTGTAGCTTCGTTGGTCATAGAAATCTTTTTATTAACACATTAGACAAATTCTTTAGAGGCCAATTTGCATTCACTTAGAGAAACATTTGTGGCGATGAAGTTTAATGTGCAGCAATACCTGCTCCTTTTTGGGAAATCAGTTTGTTAAATAGCCCTCAAAATATGACAGCTTTATGATAGGATTATGACTTTTTTTGTTTTCTTGTCTGCTAAAGGGCTAACGGAATAAGACAGTTTAATCACATGCCATTATGTTGATCGGGGTGTGGGAAGCTCCGACGAGCTTTCCGAAGTAGAATTGGGTACCTGGGTTTTTCAAGCTGATGCTTAGCAGAAATCATGTAAGTACAACTCTGCAATAATTACATGGTTTGGAGATGTGTGCACTGAGCCTCCTTTTCCAAGGGCGTCTGCCCTTCTCGACCCGTGGTCGACATCCTCTTCTCCACCTTGGGCCCATCGAGGGGGCTGTCAGGGAGGATGTTTCTCCAGGTAAGGATCTTGTCTCCAGAGAAAGATGGAGAGGGAGGCCTCCCCTGGAATAATCCATGTTTCCAGCCAGATTTAAATTATTTACAGGGGATTTAGTCCAGTGTTGCCCTGGAAAATTGTTTGCTGACCTCAAGCCTAAAAAATGCTGTGTGCTGACCAGCCTAGGGAGCAGCTTTCCAAGGGGCAGCCTATATTCAGCTTCCAGGCATTTGTTATCAGAGCGGGAGGAACCAGAGCTAGATCAAGGCTGGGCTCCACAGAGGCTCCCTGTCCTGGGCCGCCTCCATCTTTCAAGAGTGTAGGAGGCCACCAGCTGTGGAAGCAGGTCTTGAGCTTTGTTGGTGATTAGCTGCGCAGCTGGAAGGCTCTTCGTGTTTCCGTTGGTCCTGAAGCTCTTTGGTGGATTGGAGCAGTCTAATCTGGCTCCTCACTGAGTGGGTTGCACTACAATTCTGTAAAAGAAAGGAGCCAAAGTCCCCTGGTCCTCTCCACCCTTTCATCCTTGTGTTTTCCATACCAAAGGACTTAACACTTATGCTTGCAAAATTCAACTTTAGTGCCCTTGTCAGCTGTTACTTTAAATTCTGTGTCCTTTTCTGTTTCTGGGCCACTGCCTAGTAAATGGTAAACATTGCTCTATCCCGCTTTCCTTTTGTAGGTTATCTTATGGTGTGAGGCTTGTCAGTGGCAGAATCTTAGATAGGGTAGCTTGACCTTGACTGGCCTTCCAAGCTCGTGGAAGGTCCTACCCCATGGCTCAGTGCATCAGGGAAAGTATCCTCACCTGTCTGCTAGAACCTTTCCCTTTACAGAGAGGGCGAGGTTAACGTTTGGCCATGGATCTGTGGTGGTTAAAGGAGCTCAGTCTGGTGAACCAGACGTGAACTCAGGCATCCTGGCTTCTGTTTCAGGACTTTGTTTATCAGAATAATCCAGCCCTCTGGGCTTTATGTGCTAGGATTGGAAATATTTACCGTTAGCTCAAGGAGAACATTGTGTGGTTCCCATTTGGAACTATTGTAACAAAGGTCCCCCTAATGTCAGCCGGAAGTGATTTGGTGATTGGAATGACCTAAGGGGGGAGGGTGTGGGAGAGTCATATAACTGCTCTTCTTTCATCACATGTAGAAAAGAGTTTAAACCTTGGATGGTTCAACTTAAGCTATTTCTTTCTTTCTTTCATTTTTTTTTTTTTTTAAAGATTTTATTTATTTATTTGACAGAGAGAAACACAGCCCGAGAGGGAACACAAGCAGGGGGAGTGAGAGAGGGAGAAGCAGGCTTCCCACCGAGCAGGGAGCCCGATGCGGGACTTGATCCTGGGTCTCCAGGATCATGACCTGAGCCAAAGGCAGTCGCTTAACCAACTGAGCCACCCAGGCGCCCCAGCTTAAGCTATTTCAACTTTACTGTGGTGCAAAGGCAAGACACATGCAGTAGAAACCATACTTTGAATTGTGAATCTGGATCATTTCCTGTGCTGGCGATATGTGGAAGATCGTCTCTCTGACGCTGGGCAGCAACAGCCTGGCTCCTAGGCAGCCCCCCGTGGCCATGAGGGTCAACAGCTGACACTTCAGCCATTCTGTACCCACACAACTACCCATTTGTACATCCGTGCTGTACAGTACTCAGTACATCACATGAGACACTCAGCACTTTGTTCATAAACTAGGCTTTGTGTTAGGTGATCAGACTCTAAGGTAGGCGAGGCTGAGCTATGATGTTTGGTAGGTTAGGGGTATTCAGTACATTTTTTGACAACAGTATTTCAGCTTATGGTGGGTTTATCAGGACGTAACCCTGTTATAAGCCTAGGAGGATCTGAGTAGGTGTACGTTTACACAGGTGTACGTATGCACACACATGTGCACGCACGCACAATCGTTCGTTCACTGGATCTTACTTCTAGAAGGGTTTTTGGCAAGACTTGATACATAATATTGATGGTTTGATTTAAAATGTAGACTGTGTGGCATATATAAAGTTCACTTGAGATGGCCTAGGGAGACCACCCTAAAGAAAGAAATCAATTATATCTCTCTTCTAGAGCAGCTGGAACTGAGTAAGCTACAGTGAGAGGCTGATGAGGCTACCTGGTTTGGAAGGCCTGATTTCCCTTATAGGATGCCGAGCACCCTGTCCGTGGAAACTTGGGAGCCAGATCTGGAGTGGCAAGGGCAAAGATGAATTGCTAGCATTGACTGGCATCAGATCTGCTTCTTGCAGAAGTAGTGTAGCGTAGGTGACAGTAACATCAGAAATTCTGGTCTTTCAGGGCACCTGGGTGGCTCAGTTGGTTAAGCCTCTGCCTTCACCTCAGGTAATGATCCTGGAGTCCTGGGATCGAGTCCCACATTGGGCTCCCAGCTCTGTGGGGAGTCTGCTTCTCCCTCTGACCTTCTCCCCTCTCATGCTCTCTCTCACTCACTCTCTCTCTCTCTCAAATAAATAAAATCTTAAAAAGAAATCAAGAAAAAAAAGATTCTGGTCTTTCTATCCATCTATTATTTATCTATTTATTAAAGGTTTTATTTATTTATTTGACAGAGAGAAACACAGCTAGAGAGGGAACACAAGCAGGGGGAGTGAGAGAGGGAGAAGCAGGCTTCCCGCTGAGCAGGGAGCCCGAATCGAGGCTCAGTCTCGGGACTCCAGGATCATGACCCGAGCCGAAGGCAGACGCCCAACAGTTGAGCCACCAAGGCGCCCCTAGTCTTTCTATTTATTGATGGTGAGTCAGTTTTTCAAGAAATGGAGAACATTAAAAAAAAAAAGAAAGAAAGAAATGAAAAACATTCTAGCATGTAGTCATAATGATGAGAAAAAGAAGTCTGTTTCATTTTAGAGTGTACTTATGCCATCATTAAAATTAGTTGATCAGAGAAATCAGGGCTTAGGCAGCTTCCTCTCCTGGAAGGGTTTTGGGAATCTCAGTTTATGTTTTGAAAATTCTCCAGCTACTAATCTTTAACATTTAGAAACTGTGTTCCTCCTAAGTGCACTGTAATGAAAGCACATCTGTGGAAAGACTGTCAGTGGGACAAGGCGCATACCTTCTAACAAGTCTCATTGTTCTTCCGACACAATTGTTTCCAATACTATTGTTCTTCTGTTCCCACCCCACAGCCCTTCCTCTGGGCACTGTCCAAGCTGTTCCTGAGTTTGGTGAGGGAGGAGCTTTGCCAGACTCTGTTTTGGCATTAGCCCCAACCAGGCACTGGACCTGACTTGTGACAACTTCACCAGCTCTCAGTGTTTGTAACAGATGGCTTGGGACGCAGATGCTGCGTTTGGGGTGATTGCTCTCACTTCTTGCAAGAGTGGAGGCTTCACGGTTCTTCAAGGACGCCAAACCCAAGCATGGAGCAAGTGTGAGAGGGCAGGAAGTTTGCTAAGGGTCATGGTCAGACTCCTTTTTGAGCACTTGTTTCTGATTCTCTCCAGGACAAAGGTGAATGCTGAATCGTGCCTGTGCTTGACAGGGACATGTGTCGTACACGGCAGCTGTTTCGGGATCTTGCCTGACTTGCGCCCTATTTCTTGGACATCTGCTGGATGCAGAGTGTGCAAAGGAAGGGGGGTGGGGACAGGTTGAACCAAGACACAGTCAAGCAGGGAGAGCCCGGGACCCTAAACACTTGGTTTGTCTTTGCCCTGCAGGTCCAGGAAGGGACAAATTCGTCCGCCCTCCTCACCAGTACACATGAAGGCCAGCACTGTGCCATGTAGAGAGTCCACATCCTAAGAAACCATTCATTTTCCTGAGGAACCAATGAGTCCACCATTCATTCAAATGCTTTCTGGTAGTTGACTCCCGTTCTCTTTGAATTGCTTTTCTAAGTATTTGACCAGAAACAAAACTCTTTGAACAACAGCAACACCCTGTTGGCTTTTGAGCTTGTGTCAGGCTTTTGCTGGAGAGTGTTTTGTTTCTGTGTTTGTTTTTTTTCCCCAAGGAGTTAATAGATGATACACTCAATGCCTGGCAGTTTTAGATCCCTGTGTTGTCTTCCTTGAAAGGCACGTTAGTATTTCTTCACGTCTCTCAGATGAAACTACTTAGCAGGGATTGATTTTTGGAGGGAATTGTATTTTTACATGGACAAAATAAAATCACATTGTCTGTCGAAGAGGTATGGTTAAATAAAATGTGGCACACTCGAATGTAGAATATTGGGCACCCTCAAATGAGTTAAGCCTGTGTATACTGGCGTGGAGAAATGTGTAATATATTGTCGGGTGATAAAAGCAAGTTATGGGACAATGCGTGGTAGAATTTTATTTCTGTTTTTTAAAGAAGTGGAAGGACTGGCCTTGTATGTGTATGTGTATCTCTGTGTATGTATGTGTCATCACTTAGAAAATTGACTAAAAAGCTCTAGAGCAAACCTCAAGGGGCATGGGGCAGCACTGGGTGGGAGGAGGCAAAGGCTGACCATGGTGCTTTGTTTAGACCTATGTGTGTCCTAATCTCATAATGAGGATGCTTTTATACAATATGAGCACACAAAATTTGGAAAATATCCCAACGAGATTAATGTGGACAGTACTTTGCCTGAGGTCACCATTTGGGTTTCCACCAAGAACAGATATAAGATCAAATATTTCAGTTAAATTTTAATACTCTGAAGGGTAAATGGGGCTTTCTTAAGGGCTGGTGGGTACAGTGGAGTTACATTAAATAAGAGGACTTATATTTGAACACTGACTCATAAAAAACTTAGTGATGGGAGTGGGGGAAGGGGATGTTACATAACATACAAGTTGAAGATAGTATATTTTAGGATGTGGAGACTAGATAATTAGGATGAAAGGTGAACATTCCATGCTATCTTTACTTATATCCTTTTTTGGATATTCCACTGCTAAACTGTCATATAGGATAAATAATGAATTTGGGGGTGCCTCTGGCTCAGTTTGTTGTGTCTGACTCTTGATTTTGGCTTGGGTCATGATCTCAGAGTTGTGCATGTCAACCTCTGCATTGAGTGGGGAGCCTGCTTGGGATGCTTTCTCTCCCTCTTCCCTCCGTCCCTCCGTGCATGGGCTCCTGTGCTTTCTCTCTCTATGTATCTCAAAAAAAAAAAAAAAAAAGAAAAAGAAAAAATGAGTTTTCTTATACCATATAGTGTCCCCTCTTCAAGGATTCAGATGCCCTTCATTGTTTGTGGTGCCAGTTAATGGTTCGATGAAGAATTTTATATTGCACATAAGTCGCAAATGACATTTAAAAAAATTTAACGTAGACATGAGCAACTTTTATTTATTTATCTTTAAAGATTTATTTTTTTACTTTGAAGAGAGTTTGAAGAGAGAGAGAGAACCAATGGACTGAACCACTGAGACACCCTGGACATTAGACCCTTTTTTTTTTTTTTTAAAGATTTTGCTTATTTATTTGACAGAGAGAGAGAGACGGCCAGAGAGGGAACACAAGCAAGGGGAGTGAGAGAGGGAGAAGCAGGCTTCCTGCTGAGCAGGGAGCCCGACGTGGGGCTTGATCCCAGGACTCCAGGATCATGACCTGAACTGAAGGCAGATGCCCAACGACTGAGCCTCCTAGGTGCCCCAACAACTTTTATGACACACAGAGTTGAGGTTTGGGTAGTGATAAAGAACATGCCTCGAAAAATTGGACACACCAGTGTTCAAATCTCCATTGCATAACTTGGTGGTAGCACATCCTTGCGTTACGCTTTCATCTCATGGTATTTGGCTGCAAAATGTGAACAACAAAATTCTTGACTCCATACAGTTGATGTGAGTATGAAGTATGTGAAACAGTGTACAGAAGTGACCTAACTCCTGCATGTGGCACATGTTGTTTGATGGCTGATACCTGCTATTACTCCGTATTATACTGTGGAAATGATCAGAAGTGAAAAATTCATGGCCAAAGTTAGCCATTTCTAGGTAAGCACATATAAAACTTTTTAGTATGTTGTACATTTTATTCAACATCTTCCCAGCTCTTTTATGAACAGTTGTTTTTATAGCAATTGGATATGATATAAGAGTAAAAATTTTTATTAATTGGTTGCTCTTCCTTGGAATAAAAATGAAAAAAAGATTAACAATGGAAGAATATTAAAAACGCAATTTGCCCATTCATTATCGCAGACAATTCAGTTTTATGGAGAGGTAAGCATCATATTAACATCCAAGTATTTAGCAAGATGTATAAATGATTAATATATGAGAAATTCTGAATTTAATACCTGTTTCAAATTTGTTAGAATAAATGATTTTTATGTTTCCATTAGACTTCGTGATGGGAAATAATATATTTTATGTAAGGGAATATTCAAATGCTTCTACTTATTACTCATGAGATGTTCTTTAACTTGGCACTCTATTCCTTTTTGCTAATGTATTCTGAACTCTTATGGTTGAATGCTCTGGTAATGTGTTACAACTGAATGCACGTCCATATGAGTATTGTCTGTCAGCCAGTAGATGGAGCAGGCATTTACTGCTCATTAGGTGGCTGGACTTGGTGCTAATTAGGACCCAAAGATGGTGGAGTCCTAACCCTAGAAAGGTATGCTCGAATACTCTAAGAATAAAGAGACAAAAGATATAGTCTGCTGCAGAACAAAGATACCAAAGAGTGTGTGTGTTGGGGGATAGAGAGGGAGAAGAAGACACAATGAAATCTGATTTGGGGCTCCTGTGTGGAGGGGAGATGAGAGAAGCAAGACTTTGTTAAGTAAGTGGTGTTGGAGTTGAGTAGGGGATGACCCACTTGGGCTTAAAGGTCAACACAGACCTTTTAGAGAGAAGGAGCTACATTTAAAGTAGAGGAAAGAGTGTCTGTTAAGACACATGTGGGCATAAAAATGCCAACTCTTTAGGGAGTGGCTGAGGACATAAGAGAGACAAAACTGGAATAAGAACGTAGGCAAGAGGCCAATTCATGAGGGATCTTGTGAGTCTTTTAAAGGCATTAAGATTAGAGCTAGTAAGTAGGGAGAGGTTGGTAAAAGGGTATACACTTTCAGCTGTAGTATAAATAAGGTATGAGGATCTAACGTAAAGCATGGCGACCATAGTTAATAACACTGTATTATATCATTGAAATTTGCTGAGAGTAGAACTTATATGTTATTTTTTTTTAAAGATTTTATTTATTTGACAGAGAGAAACACAGCCAGAGAGGGAACACAAGCAGGGGGAGTGAGAGAGGGAGAAGCAGACTTGCCGCCGAGCAGGGAGCCCGATGTGGGACTCGATCACGGGTCTCCGGGATCATGACCTGAGCCGAAGGCAGTCACTTAACCAACTGAGCCATCCAGGTGCCCAGAACTTATTTATATGTTTTTATACTTTCCCCCCAAACAGAGAAAAATGCGAGGTGGTGGCTGTGTCAATCAACTAGATGTAGGGAATTTTTTTGTAATAATGTATATGTGCATAAAATCACCATGTTGTACACTTTAAATATCTTCCAGTTTTATATGTCAGTTACACCTTAAGAACACTTCAATGACCAGTTAGAAAATAAAAGAACTGCTTGGTATAGATACCATTTCCCACGGCCCACATTCCAGCCTTCCACTTTTCAGTTCTTTACTTGTTACAGTACGATAGGCTGTGTTTTCCTGCAGCCCTCCTTCTCCAAACTAGTATTTAAAGGTAACAAAGAATTTTTCTGCCTTTCTACTAAAGTTGAATCTTAATGTACTTTTTAACCATTTCCTTTTAAGTTTTTATCAGTCCCATCACATAAATATTGCCTTTCGTAATTAATATGAATACTCTTTAAGCTGAGAGAATGGAATGAAATGAAGCAGTAAGAAGGTGTGAAGTATTTATACTTTATGTCAAGCTAACAATCAGTAGGTACTGCATTTTACACACACACACACACACTCGCTATACACCTTTGCCTTTACATCTTTCTGGTTACACTCCTTTATTCTAACTCTGTTCCCTCTGATTTTAGTTTTTCTCTTCTTTTCTGATCCAAAAGTAACCAATGGGTTAAGGACTCCAAGATATCACATGCACCAGGGATTTCTTTTCAAAGCAGTAAATATTATACTTTAATCAAAAGGGCCAAGACTGATTAACATGATCTTTTTTACTCTCTAGGTCTTCAGTAATAATAATTTAGAAAGGATTATAGCTAATAAGGAGCCATTTTGGAATAGGTTTCATAAAGTCCCTTACATATTAAAAACATAGTGAGATAACATTTATTTTACATTGATTGGCAGAGATGAATTTCTTTGATAAAGCATCAAATTAGTAAGGGTATTGATAAAAGTACTATTTATTACTGGTCTCTAGAACCATGTTAGTGGGAATGTATGCTTGGTTTAGACAGCTTTGGAAGGCAGTCTTTAAGTTTCCAAGGAGAAATTGCATACTGTTTCACTCCCAATTCCTACTTATGGGAATTCATCCTGTGGAGAAACTTACACATCTGTACCAAGATTCAGGTATAGGGATAATAAATGCAACAGTTACTGGGTATAGCTGGAAACTTGAAACAACCTAAATATGCATAATTAGAACTCTTATTTGTGACATACTTGCATACTGGTGTACTATATATCCTTTTATAAGAAAAGAGGTAAAAAGAAAAAGGCGGCAGGGGAGGGGGAGGTGGGAAGCACCTGGGTGGCTCATTCGATCGGTGACGACTCTTGATTTCGGTCAGGTCATGATCCCAAAGTCGTGAAATCGAGCCCCACGTTGGACTCTGCACTGGGTATGGAAGCTGCTTGAAACTCTCCCTCTCTCTCAGCTCCTCTCCACGCCCCTCCCCACCTTGCGCCCCCCAGGCACACACATGTGCACTGTATATATTGATGAAGAATAATTTCTGATTTCGATACTGAGTGAAAAAAGGCTAAATGCAGAATTTGTATGGTATTCTATTTAAGTCCTTTCCCCAATGAGGGGTGGGCAAAAGGAAAATTCTTCTTCTCTTTTTGTGTATGTCTTAATCATTTGCACATGTGCACACAATTACCTAAGAGCAATTTCGAAGGTAACTTCTCTGAACTGGGGAGGGACCCCAACTTTTCATTTGTATACTCTTTTGAACTATTTGAAGTTTTGTTATAGAATACTCCCATGGCTTCAACATTTAAAAATAAACATTCCTATATTGGTATGAGGCTTCCTGATGTCCTAAGTGCATTGGACTGGGTAGACCCAGTTATATCAGAGGCTCTGCTACTTACTTTAGTTTCTGGGTCTCAGTTTTCTTGCTTTGAGAATAAGTTCTTCTGACTAAGTGTCTCTCTGTTCCCTTGCCATCTCTGAATCTCAGTGCCTTGTAGGGCTTTGTGTCCCCCCTCCATTTCAAGCATGACTTTGAGATTTTTGAGTTTGATTTGATTTTGTTTTGTTTTTTGACTCGTGAATATTGAAGAGATTCTTTCCAAGTTCAACATTTCGGAGCACCTGGGTGACTCAATCAGTTGAGCTTCTGCCTTTGGCTCCGAGCAGTCATGATTTTAGGGACCCTATCGGGCTTCCTGTTCATTGGGGAGTCTGCTGCCCCCCCTGCCCTTCTCCCTACCCCACGCATGCTGTCTCTTGTGCTCTCTTTCTGTCTCTCAAGATGAGTAAATAAAATATTTTAGAAAAAATGAAGTCTGACATTTCTATTAAAGGTATGATGAGGTCTCTGGCCAGTATGACTTCTTCCAGTAGCAGCAGTATAATTCAGAAAGTCCTTCTCTATTTGTTTTTTTGTTTTTTTAAAGATTTTATTTATTTGATAGAAACACAGCCAGAGAGGGAACACAAGCAAGGGGAGTGAGAGAGGGAGCCCAATGTGGGGCTCGATCCCAGGTCTCCGGGATCATGACCTGAGCCGAAGGCAGTTGCTTAACCAACTGAGCCACCCAGGCGCCCCTGTTTTGTTTTAATAATAGTTTCTTCCATCTTAATATTAATTGTAATAATCAAAGATGCTATTGATTATGTGATACAGAGTCAATTTTGATGTTAATAAAACACTACTACATTAAATATACATTTATTTTTAAACAAATACATGCCTAGTTCCAGAATATTAGAATGAGTGAATGAGTGTATTTCAGCAAGGGGGATGTTTCCAGACAGAGACTTAAGGAAAGGTTTTGAGAACATTCTGTGATACCATCAATATGAGACTGAACTGATTGGAATGTAAATACAGGTTCTTAATAACTAAGACTTTGAGGGTGTTGCCATGATAACAAACCTCATCAGTGCTTCTTTTCACAGTGTAGTACCCATAAATTCTCTCTCATGCTTATGTGTTCATGTTAAGTATTTCTTGTTGTTGTTATTGTAAAGGGCCACAAATTGACATCTTAAGTGCACAGCCATTTAAGAAACTCTAACCACAGGCTCTTTTCTTTTTTCTTTTTCTTTCTTTCTTTTTAGCGGTAGATGGAACTTTTATTAACCTAATAAATAGTACATACCAAAAATCTACAGCAGGCATCATACTCGGTGGCTAATGTTGAAGCTTTTTCTCTGAGATCAACAAGGATAAAACGATTCCCACTATTATCACTACTACTTCTTCTCCTTCTCCCCCTCCCTGTCCCCCTGCACCACCTCTCTTTCCCTACTGCCCCCTTGCCCTCCTCCTCCTTCCAGCTTTATTGAGAGGCACATCTGCAAAAAACCACCACACATGTATTTCTGATGCAGTCCCCATCTTTTGTTTTATAAAGACTTTTTGCAGATGAGTTGAGTGAAGACACCTTGTATGTCTACACTAGTTAGGCATTTTAGTGTGAGTGTATAATCGAGCAGGGAATTAATCCGAGAACTAGCTAGTCATGGAAACAGCTGGAGTCCTAGTGTTGTTCTCTTCAATAGAAAAATACCTTTTCTGAGTTTTGCTAGAAGGTTGTTGTTTCCTCCCCCTCCTTGGAGGTCTTTTGAAGTGTTACCATGTTTATTTTTCTTGCTTCTGTCAGGTCTTGGTTGATCCTTGGGACATACCTGGGTTTGCATATTGCCTTCTCTGCTGAGAAAACCTTGTGCCCAGAAAGTCCCTGAAACTTTGAGTTTTAAACTTTTCTTTTATGCAGTGGGTCTGGTGGAGTTGTCCTCCTGGAGTTAACTGGGAAGATTGACTTGAGCCTGTAAAGTGCTCCTAGCACTCTGGCGAATGGGAGATGGCCAGTTAAGACTGATCATTGTAGGGATTGCTGTCATCATCATTTTCATCATCATCATCATCATCATCATCATCATCTTTTTTGGGTAAAAGGCCAGATGGTGAATATTTTAGGCTTTGCAGGTCATACTATCTCTGTGACAACGACTCAACTCTGTCCTTGTGGCAGGAAAGCAGCCATGGATGATATGGAGAAACAAGAGGGGTATGACTGTGTTTTAGTAAAATTTTATTAAATAAAACCATTTATTAAAAACAGACTGGATTTAGCACATAGACACAGTCTATAAACAACACAGCTGTGTGCCAGTAAAACACTACAAAACAGGGAGGTTGGATTCGGCTCATGGGATATAGTGTGCCAATCCCATTTCTATAGTAGCAGTTCTCTAACCTTTAAACCTCGGGTATCCTTTACATTCTTAAACATTAGGGAGGGCCACTAGGACCACTAATAGCTTTTGTTTATGTGGGTTTATTTCTGTGGATATGTCCCCTATTAAAGTTTTAAGCAGATATTAAAAATTATTAAGTCACTAAAAATAAAACTAATGAAACCGTAGCGCAGTAACATAAATAGCATTTTTATGAGAAGTAACTGTTTTCCAAAACAAGAAATGTTAGTGGGAAGAATGGCATTGCTTTACCTTTTTTTTTTTTTTTTCCAAATCTCTTTCATGTTTGACTCAAATCCAGAAAACAGCTGCATTTCTTAAACTCCTTTTCCATTCAATCTGTTGAGATGTTCTAAGTCATGGGATCTCTGGGAGACTAGTACTTTTTCCCCTGAAAGCATCTTGGGGGGACCCCCAGGGCTCTCTGGACCACACTTTGAGAATCCCTGTTATTTAGACATCATCAAGGGAGACTGAATTAGCTGCTACCCTGTAAGTACCAGCTGCGTCCACCTTCCATTTCCAAGTCCCTTTGTCATCTTACTCTGTGCTAACAGTGAAGGTTGCAGTGTGCTTCCCTTCCCCCACTGCAGGAGGCATATTTAGTCATGTGGTAAGAGTTTATGAAAGCAGGTTTGCTATATTTTCTGAAATGATTGTCACCTTAGCTTAAATTGTCTGCGGCTGCATTGCAATAGAGTTTTACTACTGTAGAGAAACAAAAGCCAGGAGAGAGTCTGAATTCATTGGAGTAAAGGAGAACAAAAGAAGGGAGCTTCAGAACAGGAAAATGCTTCTGATGACAAAGAAGCCTAAAAAACTGATTTGCATAAAATTGAAACACTTGAAGAAGTTCTAGGAAATAAGGTTAAATGCAAAAAGAGATTCAATCCTAGAGTGGCTGCTTTTGAAATAACGTTGTAGGATTTTGAAGAACAAATGTCTCTTACTTTAGCATTGAGGGCTCTTGAACTGTCGGGCAAAGATACTTGGAACTCTGGATTATTTGGGGGGGGGGAGAATGCGTCCCCGTGGTCCTCTTGGAATTGATCCTTATTTAGTGAACAGGTGGCTCTGAATGCCTTTGGATTTTTCATGCCCAAGTGTCCTTATTCCTTTGTGTATAGTCCCTCCCCTCCAAAGATTGCCATTGACTGTTGGAACTTGACTTTTCAATGGAGAAATAAGTTGACTCACGCATTGCTAAGACCACACTGTGAGATCCCAATATAAACCCATTTATGTGTGATTTTCCTCATAAAGAAAGGCAGAATTACTCTATCTAGATCTGTTTTGTTCATAGATATTGGGGAGCAAATAGATTGGGGGATAAAACTGCAAATAAGCTGAGAATATGCAACGTCAAGATTTTGTGTTGTCCTGACTAGACAGAAATGAATATGAAAGTAATTCAGCACACTGCTAAAAGCTTGTACCTAATTGCCTTTTCTGTATATTTAGCTTAACTTTAAGGGAAATTTATAACTAAATTGGGCTCAATGAATTCCCTGGTTGCCTACTTTTATTACACATGATAACATATTTCGGTTTAATTTACCTCTTAGCACAGTGATACTTCTCAGAGGAGATGAGTATATATCTGGAAGGTGGTGAAGTGAACGCTAGGGCTTCTCAAAGGACAAAAGGAAAAAAGAAAAAAGAATGACAATGGAATAATCCTACCTTGTTTGAGGGCGCTCACATTTTGGATTTTCTGCATGGAAAAGGATAAATATCCCTATTTTCCCAGACTCCTGTGTGGCTCTGTCCCTTTCATCCTATGTCCACCGCCCCCCTCCGCATTGTGACATCTGTTGCTTGGATCCCCCTGTGCCCCTGTGAATCTTAAATTGCACGCTTTTCTACTCTGCAGGAAATACAAGTAAAACATTCACCCAAGTCTGATGGAAACAAATCTGCCTCCCTATTGGGAATGTTACCCTTGTAGGCGATGCCTCCATCCAAGGGCATAAAGCCCTTCTCCCAAACAGGGAACCCCAGCCATTAGCAAAGGAGTGAGCACAGTGCAGGAGGGTAGGGCTCCTGGTTTTCTGGAAACATGTAGTGGGAAATTTAGTAGTAGCTCCTCTGCCCCTCCCTCACCGCCTCCCTCGCCAGCCTCTTTGTCTATTTACTGCTGGCTGCATATTTCTTCCTATGTGTTCACTGAGCACTCCCCATCGCGCCATATGGGCTTTTTCCTCTGGTGATTAATCAGGCTGCATGCTGGGCGTTCTGATTCTTTGGGGACCGTGCTTTCCTCATGGTCTTGTCAGAACATGCAGAATAGCAGTGTGATACTTCTCACATTTGCACCCACTGCTAACAAGGTATGTGACAGCTCCTCCGTGGCACCTTAGCGACAGGACGGGGGACTCAGGAGGCTGCGGGAGGAGCCCTTTCATTTTCAGACCTCTGATGGGGCTGAGGTCGAGGAGGCCCCAAGTCACATTTTCTTCTTTATGCTGCATCTTTAGTTGCACACGCTGTGACGGGAAGAATGCATTTGTTCCCTTGGTGTGTGGTGTTGTGGGCCAAAAGGTGGGGGTCGGAAACAGCCAGAGCCCACCCAGAGGGGGTGGACCTCACCTCTGTGAGAATGCTGATGAAGAGAAGTGAGCCAGAAGGGGCTTGAAGAGTTCATCTCATCGTGTGGATGACAGAGATCGTAGCAGACTATGCACTGTGAGGCATCCCGGGAAGGTTTAGCCGGTCCTTAGCCCGTGCACTGTTTTTACCCCAACTTGGTGAGAAGATGGGCTGTTCTCTCCATTTCTCTTCCAGAAGAGAAAATTGAGGTTCAGAAAGTTGAGTATTTGACCTTCAGTATTTCTGCGAATACATGGCAGAGTTAGCGTTCCATCTTTTCACTTTTCTGTAAACGATGAAAACTGTTTTGGTAGTTGGAGTCAGAATCTAAGTTAATATACAAAGAAGTTACATATTAAGATGTAATTTAATTGGTCCTTTATCCTCGCGGTATTGGTGCTTTGCCACTACCGTCAGGTGATGACGTTGTAGGTTTTTTGGTGAAAGTTCACTGGATTGTTACTTGGAGATGTGAAAAGAAAAATCTGTTTCCTCCTCTACTCAGTGTGACTACCACGCTCTCACTCACAAACTTCTGACACCAGATGTGTTATTTTTTCCACACTGAGCAATTCTCCAGTTCTTTGCAGACAGTAACTGGGTGCCTTCCAGTGTACTTGGAAGTAGCCTCAGAGTCCAGAGGTTAAAGGCTTAATCCCACAGGATTGAGTGCTTTCATCATTTCCCTCCTGGGTGGTAGCCCCCCACCCCAACCGCCGTGCATGTCACGCACGCGCACACACACAGACACACACGCGCATACACACATGCATACACATACACACACACACACACACACACACTCTTCAGATGTCAATTACATGCTAGGTCCCCTGGTTACCCAGAACTTCTGTCCGATTTGATTACAAATCAGAGGTCCCCACAGTTCCTTCCTCAGATCCAGACATTTGCTGAAATGACTTAGAACATGGGAAAGCTGTTTACTTACTAGATTACTAGTTTATTACAAAAGGTATCTGAAAGGGTGTAAATGGACAGCTAGATGAAAAGATAAATAGGGCAAAGTCTGCAAGGGTCCCAAGCACAGGAGTGTCTGTCCCTGTGAAGCTTTGAGGTGTGTCACCCTCCGGGCACAGGGATATGTGGCGGTTCAAGCCTGAAAGCTCTCCCCACCCTGTGCTTTGGGGATTTTTATTGTGGCTTTTGAGAAGTCTCCTCATTAGCATCAACTCAGATATGGTTGCAAGGGGCTTGTTCATCTTCATAGCTGGGAACACTTAGGAAGTCCCAAGGGCTTCAGGAGCTCAGCCAGAAACTGGGGCAAAGACCAAACAGACATTTCTTATTGTAGGTCACTGTATCACAAGATTTTCTTAGCAGTGTTTGCCCCACTTATACAGGTGTCAGACCATGAAACCCTTTCAGTTTGTTTTCAGACTCAGCCTTTTTGTAAAAATAGCTACAGGACGCCAGAAGAATGCGTCTTCTCTGGATTGCTGGCCTCAAAGATGATGAAGGAGTTTCGGTTACGGTAATGTCAGGTTACCTAAGATTGAGACTGAGAGGAACTATGTTTAATAAGGCTGGTACTTTTTGTGTTTTGGCTTTGTTTTATTTAATACCAAGTCTGGGTAACAAAGGTTGAGTGATCCAAATTCAGAAACCAGAAATAGTGTTTCTAAAACGTTCCACAGCTTGAGGAGAGTTGACATCTTTTTTTTTTTTTTTTCCTGGGCTCCCCTTGTATTAATTGATTGTATGGCCTTGGGAAAGCCACTTTCTCTCATACCTTAATTTGCTCAATTTTAAAATGGGATGAACAGGATTGTTTCAAGGTTCCTTAATCGTTTCTTGGTCTCTCCGATCCCTGTGGTAATTTGAAAGATGGTTCTCTCCTTTGAGAAACAAATACAGGCTTTGTCAGACTTCAGATGGGCTTCTTCACACATATTTCCTCATGATTCCTTGGCTACACAGGATATTTCCAGTTCTGATACTAGATGGAAGGTTTCCTTTCTGTATTTTGAAAGAGAAATCTTTTATTGCATTAGGTTTATTGTTTGGATGCTTGTAGATACTGTCATAGTCAAAATGAAAGTGATCCTCCATGATCACCCCATAACAAAAGGGAGCTGAATGTGTAGTTGGTCTCATCTTTGGATTGCTACTTTTAGGCAGCCTTGTGCTGTGAGGATGGAAGAGTGAATCAGACTCCAGCCCTGTCCTCCTAGGATTTACCATCAGGAGGGACAGGAAGAGTACAATGCGACAGGGTGAAGAGCCACTGGAGAGGAGGGGCAAAAATTGGTTGTCTCCGAAGGCAGGTAGCATAATGGTGAGTAGTGTAGTTTCTGGGGGGTAGACCGAGGTAGACCAGATGGGAGTCTCTGTTATATGTGGGTCAGTTATTTAACTCTCCATGTGTCTTGTTTGTCCTTCTGTGAAAACGACTATACATAATTACTGTACCCATCTTTGAGGATTTCGAGTTTTGCTTTTTTAAAATTTTATTTATTTGACAGAGAGAGACACAGGTAGAGAGGGAACACAAGTAGGGGGAGTGGGAGAGGGAGAAGTAGGCTTCCCACTGAGCAGGGAGCCCCACATGGGTCTCGATCCCAAGACCCTGGGATCATGACCTGAGCCGAAGGCAGATGCTTACGGACTGAGTCACCCCAGAGGATTTTGGAGTTGTAAATAAGTCAAGGCAGTTACTCAGCCTTGGATCTATTTGATGCTTTGAACTAGATCGTTCAGTGTTTTGGAAGTGACCGTCCTGTGTGTTGTAGGACGGTTAGCAGCCTCCTTGGCCCCTACCCATTACATTCCTCCCCTCGTAGCAACCAAAAATGTCTCTAGGAGTAGCCAAATGTCTTGGAGGAGGTAGCATCCTCTGCCTGCCCTCGCCCCCTTGACAACCCACTGGCCTTACGTTAAATTTGATATTCTAAATGCTGTGGAGAAAAATCTTGGTGACTACTGCCTTAAAAAAAAAACTTTTTTAGGGGCGCCTGGGTGGCTCAGTTGTTGGGCGTCTGGGGCGCCTGGGTGGCTCCGTTGTTGGGCATCTGTCTTTGGCTCAGGTCTTGATCCCAGAGTCTGAAGATCGAACCCCGCATTGGGCTCCCTGCTCGGCGGGAAGCCTGCTTCTCCCTCTCTCATTCCCCCTGCTTGTGTTCCCTCTCTGGCTGTGTTTCTCTCTGTCAAATAAATGAATAAAATCTTAAAAAAAAAAATAGAAAAATGAAAAACTTTGTTAGGGGCACCTAAGTGGCTCATTTGGTTAAGCATCTGCCTTCGGCTTTGGTCATGATCGCGAGGTCCTGGGATTGAGCCCTGTGTCAGGGTCCCTGCTCAGCGGGAGTCTGCCTCTCCCTCTCCCTCTCCCTCTCCCTCTCCCTCTCCCTCTCCCTCTCCCCATCCCCCTGCTTGTGCTGTCTCTCGCTCATGTGCTCACTCTCTCAAGTAAATAAAATCTTAAAAAAAATAAGAAAAACTTTTGAATAAAGCCATAATTCTCTGCCCGATGCCCCACTGGTGGAAACAAAAACAAGATACTAACAAAACCCAGGTAACAAAAGTCTGTTTTGTTCCCTGCTTACTGAATTATTGATGTGCTCTCTGCGATGAGCTGCATTCATTCAGGTAGGATTAATACCCACCTGCTTCTTGAAGAATCGTCTCTGTCGCATGCCTCCTGCCTCTGGCTGCTGTGATGTGACAATTTCTGTTACCTGCCCATTTGCAGCCCAGCTTCCTGCGAAGAGGTTCTATTCTCCTGGTCCTCGCTCAGAGCAAATCTGCTAACTGGTGATAAAGCCGGGCCACCCTGCCGAGAGAGAGCGCAGCCTGCTGTGGGTGTGGGTGCCAGGTGCCAGGCCATGGGGGTGATAGAAGACCCATGCAGGAAGAGCTTTGGGTGGCTGAGACACAAGCCCTGGGTATTCTTTCCTCACCTGTTAATGACCACACACCCCAGAGGTATCAACTAAGAAATGGAGCACGGGGCCCCTGAGGCTGGGTGTTGCCTTAGGGAGGATGCCTGGGATGGGCCTGAAGAATGGGTCCCCGTGACCCCGCTGAGAAAGCCCTTGGCCGCCAGGGGGTGCAGTAGCTGTGGCTGGTGGGTTTGCTTGGTGGGGGTCGGAGTTGGAGTTTTCCGATTCTTCCTTTATTCTCCCTTTTTTTGTTCTAGGATGTTGTTTGGTTTCCGGCTTTGGAATTTGTGGACCAGTTTCAGATAAAATTTGAGGGCTGATGTCAAGTAGCTGACCTTTACCTTTGTCCATTAAGGCTGTGTAAAGAAAAAGGAAAAAAAAAAAAAAGAAACCATTTACTGTCACTGTCATTGCATAAAAGAAAAGATGTTTTGTCCCCAAAGAAGTGGGAAGAATGTGACCATGGAATAAAGAGGAGTCGTTTATGTGGAATGAATTCGGGGTTCCAGAAGATGTAGCCGGCGTTTCTTCTTTTCCCTTCTTTCCCCAGGGCCAGGGGAACAAGCCATTGAAGGCTGCCCCATTGTTTTACTGCCGGTGCGTGGTGTTGAATGATGGCTGAGTTAGTGAGCCTCTCTCACGCATTTGCCCTCCCTGATGCGTTGGGCAGAGACTGGTGTCCTTGATATTTGAGGTGCCTTTTTAAGCGCATTTCTCTCATTTTTTTCCTGCCCTCCTCTCCCCACCCTTTCCCTCTGACCTTCCACTAAATGGCTGGCAAGAGATTGCAGTGCTCACACATAGTCCCACTCCCAAGATGTGGTACCTTTCTTCTGCTATTTCCTGTTGTTTCTGGGTGCTCTCATGTTGTCAGACACTGAGTCCCCAGTGTCTCCCCCACCTCGGCCCCCAGGTCTGGAGAGGGGTGGCTACGGAAAGTGCAGAATGTGACCCCTGTTAATACAAAAAAAAAAAAAAAAAAAAAAGCTTGGGAAAATGCACAGGATCCAGCTGGGAGTTGTCTATGGGGTAAGTGCCCAGTAGGAGCTACATCTTTGATCTAAATCAAGGCCCTGATTGGTTTCTTTTACTAATAATTGGGCAACACGGTGTCTGCAAAGTGATCAGTGAAGGGAGCTCCTCATTTCTGGCTTTGGCGAATGAGCGTTGAAAGTACATTTTCTCGATTTCTTTCTTTGATTCTTATTTTATTCTGCCAGTGTGTTCATATTAAAGTTTTTTTTTTTTAGTTAGAAAACAGCATACAAATACGTTGCAGTTAAAAAAATTGTAACAATACAGAATTGCACGGGACCAGTCTCTCCTAGTTCCATACCCCTTTGAAAGATAAATGCAATGGATTTTGTGCCTTTACTCTGCTTTTACATATAGAAAGTGTCTAATTTTCATGTCACGTGAATGATACACAATTGACCCTCGAACAATGTGGGTTGAACTGCGTGGGTCCACTTATGTGTGGATCTTTTGTGATGAATGTACCACAGGACTGTAAATGTGCTTTTTGTTCCTGTTTCTTCTTTTATTTTTAAAAGACTTTATTTATTTGACAGAGAGAGAAAGAGAGAGAGTGAGCACAAGCAGGGGAAGCAGCTGGCAAAGGGAGAAGCAGGCTCCCCGTTGAGCAGGGTGTCCAACATAGGGCCTGATCCCAGGATGCCAGGATCATGCCCGGAGGCAGATGCTTAACCAACTGAGTACCCCAGGCACCCCCCTTTATGATTTTCTTAATAACATTTCCTTCTCCCTAGCTTGCTTTATGATAATATAGTATATAGTACATATAACATACAAAATTCGTGTTAAGTGACTAGTTATAGTGACTACTTATAAATAAGGCTTTTGGTCAGTAGTAGGCTATTAGTTAAGTTTCTAGGGGGTCAAAAGTTACAGGTGGATTTTTCACTATGGAGTAGGGGGTCAGGTCCCCTAGCTCCTGTGTTCAAGAGTCACCTGTATGTGTCTTGTTGGACAACCTACTTTTTTTTTTGCACTTAGTATATCTTGGAGATCTGCACAGGTCATTCCATAAATAATGTCCTCATCCTTGTTCGTGGCCGTATAGTATTCCACAGTAGAGCTGTGCCGTGGCTTATAGAGCTGTTCATGTTTGTATGCTACTACAAATAATGCTCAGTGAAAACCAAAGAATTAGTTAGCTGTATCTTCTTGCACTTGGGCCTTTGTACCTGTGGTTAGATACAGAGAACTTTAATTGGTATTAAGGGTATTTTAAATTTGAATTTGAGTGTATATTTTTTCCTCTTGAAAATGTTGTTACTTTGTGTTATTTCCATCCACAGGTGAAGGCAGAGACTATTCTCATTCTGTAGATCCCATCCACTTGGTGATCTAGGCCCACTAAAAAAATACTGAGTCACTATGACGGGGAGACCTGCATATTGTCTATCTTCTGTACACATGGGGTGCATTGTGGTTTCACGTCCTCACGTGGGCAGAGTGACCTGCCTCCAGCAGCAGCTGCAGAAGCCAAGGGATGCTTTTACTCACCTGCGGGTAGTTCCTCTCACTCACCAAAACCTTTGCTCATTAGATATTTCCTCATGAGCTGGCTGCTACTTAAGTTGAATAGTGTGTAAAAATTTAATTCCGAATGAAGAACACCAGTCTGGGTTTCCTAAAACATGGTTTGGGAACATGTTATTTTTCATGTGGCTATTTCCAAACCGCCTTTGAGGTAACTGGCCCCAAGAACACAAATCAAACAGGATAATTTTAGAAATTGTCACAAGGTCTGGCAAGTTGGGGCTTCTAGGTGTGTCAGAAGGAAGTAAACACTTGGAGTAAGACCGCAGTTAAAACAAAACAGCCAGCAGCAGGTGGGTTACTTGAGCGCTAAGTGTGTGTAGGGCTGGGGCTTTTGGTGCCGGAAGTTTTGGTGCTGGAAGTTCATTCCCTCTTTCAGTCCTTCCCACAGCTCCCCTGAATCAGAGCTCATATTCTTTAGTTTGGCGATGGGCCCACTCAGGTACATGGGAAGCAGCCTACATGTTGGGGATACAGCCAATATAAGGATAAACCAGAAAATGGGTATAACGGAAGTCTTCCTGAGTCCAAACTCTTGACTAGGGGTTTGCAGATGTGACCCATCACCTGCTTCTGTACAGCCCACCAGCTCAGAGTAGGTTTTTTAGACATTTTTAAATGGTTGCCTTTTAAGGGATTACATAAATACCTATGTCACCTTGATTTTTGCCTCTTGGCCCACAAACCTTAGATGTGTTTTATTTAGCCCTTTACAGAAAAATTTTGCAACCCCAGCTCTTGATTGTTAAGTCAACTACCTAAGAACAAAAAGGAACTTTTGCATACAAATGGGAAAGGCAGGTTGGCTGGTGGTTCTCAGACATGAGCATGGGTCAGAATCATGTGGAGACTTGTACCAACACACATCACGGGGCCTTAACCCCGATGTCCGCAGTGAGAGCAGAGGAGTGGCATTCTTTAACAATTTCCCGGGGGGGGGGGGTGGATGATACCGCTGTTCCTGGGAACTTGCTAGAAGCCTTGACTGAGGGAGAAAAATGAGTAGGAGAAATGGAGGAGAAATGAGACCTGCAAGAAGGTTCTCACTTCAGTTGCTGACAGAACAGCCTCTCAAAGCCCAAGCTGTAGGTTTGTAGAATGACAAAATTGTGTATTAAGTAAAAAAATGCCTCTGTGTGGAGAGTGAAGAAATTTAAAATACGGTGGCAAAAGCTGGATGAGAACAGATAGCTAATACTTAAGAACTTCACTTTTCCTCTTAAATATTTTCATCCTTCATATGACTGAATATATATTTAAACCTGTTTCTTACTTAAATGATGACATTTGGTATCAATTATTGATAATTTACTGTATTCCAATCTCTGTGCTAAACTCTTAAAGGAATCCTATGGGGTGAGATAATAGTATCTCCATTTCAAAAGCAACTAAATGGAGAGCCGAGGTGTTAAGAGCTGTGAGAAGGAATTTCCCATCCAAATCACTTGGTTACTGATCATTTAGACCCTTATTCATGATACAGTGTCCCCATTACTCTCTTATCAGGCCCCCTTCACCCTCCTCCATGGCAACCATGTGTGATTCCTGTCTTTCTCTTCAAACTTAAAAATGTGTTACCTTGGGGAAAAATGGCTTGTTAGGTAAATTGTTATGCATGTTATTTTCTTAGAAAAAAGCTTTTGATTCTAGTTTAACTGTCATAATTATTTTTTAAAATTTGAATTATGGAAAAATTTTACATACAGGAAAGACACCAGACACTCACATTGAACAGATGCTAATATTTTGATCACAGTGGCTTCAGAGATTTTTTTTTTTTTTAAAGGAAAAAAACCACCAGAGAGTTGCTAAGCTCCTAAACATCTATAGTCCTTGCTTTCATACTCAGGGGAATACCTTGTTTTGCTTATGTATACTTACATGTGTACCCCAAGTACTGAAACATGTAGGGGAAATCATGTATGTTAGCTTCAGCATGTGATATTATCATCGATTATATGTTGACAGTTTATTACATGATGCGATTAGCGGAGAGAATGGTGTTCCTTGATGTTCTGGGGAATTTGTGGGCAGCAGGTGTATAACATTTTCCACCTTCAGGAATGGGGCACTCAAATTCCCCTGATTTCATCATCCAGGTATTTTGTTGTTTGTTGGTTCTGTTTGGATTCTCCAATGTATTGAAAATTCCTAGGATATGTCTTTGGGTTTAGATCTTTAAGTTCCTATCGGAGTTTTGACATAGTCTTTGAAGCCCCACTATTTTTTTTAAGTCCCTATAGTGACAGGTGTTCTGCTGGGCAGGAGGGAATAGTAGAGAATGAGACAGATTAAGGAGTCCATCCCCATTGAGCTTCTATTCAGGTTATGCCCGTTCTGATCCCCACCTCCCCCCATGCAGTATGGTATGACTTGTCTAAAAATTAGTAGTGCTCGTAGATAAGTGGAGCCCCTGGTTCTCCATGCTGGTCTTAGCATTCAGTAGTTGTTGCCATCATCCTTGTGCATGTGGCAGGCAGTGTGCCCCAATTTTTGGTTCGTAGAAGGTGGTCACCTTGTCTATTATGTGGCATTGAGTCATCTATGCTCTTATTAAATGGCCTGCAAAAGTTATGTGGCCATTTCCATTTGTTATTAGTCAGTGTGCTAATTGCATGGGTGATTTAAATGTTAAGAAGGCTTTAAAGCATTTGTTGTAATAATTAACAAAGGATTGGTAGGTTACAAATGAATGATAATGCCATATTTTAAAAATACAATGTTATATATCTGTGCAAAATGGTATATATGTCATGAAACATTAATATTCAAATGAGAGATTTGAACTGAATGATCTCTAAAATCCTTTCTAGTAAGTTCTTTCTGGTTTTCTAAAGTACAAGCACTATAACTGTTAATATATTTCGTGAGACATCAACTGTGAACCTTCAGAAAAACCTCAAGGAGAAGCCACAGCCAGCCTCTTGTCATCTATCAGTGTATTAACTGACCTTTGGGTAGTGGACTAGGGATGCTGATTTTCTTCTCTTCCTTGTCAACAATAAGAGCTCAGATTTTCTGTGCAGACACAAAGATGCATGGAATAAACTCCAGCTTTTAGCCTCTGTGGTTATGTCTGATTTAAATTTTGGCTGATGGGATATAAGTGGAAATGACATGCAATGTCCAGAAAGTTTCCTTAAAGGGAAAGAGGTATTTCTTCATTATTTCTTCCTTCTTGTTAGCTGGAATGTGGACATAATGGCTGGATCTTGAGCGGTTACCTAAGACCATGAGGTCAGTATCACGTACAGAAGATGTCAGAACCACAAGATAGAAGCGGTCTGCATAGCCCTATATATGTGTGTATATAGATATGTGTGTGCATATTATTGCAGAAAGACTTCTGGCTGAGAGGTTGATTAAGGGGCTGAAACTCAATACAGGCTCTGCTTCTCAAGGAATGTATCTGGAGAAATGTTGGGCCTTTTGCTTTCTACAAAAGGATCATGTGCTTAGTAAGCCTTGTACCAACAGGGCTGCTTTTATTCTGAGGGAGACCTTTTCCTAATTTACTCACAGGTGCCACATGAGCCTCGTTACTGTGGAGTGTCTCAGCAGTCCCAGACCTCCCTAACTTTGAACTTGATTAATAGTAGAGAGTAGTCACCCTTATCTTGTTTTAGCCCACTGTTGTTTTGGCATTTTCTGTGACTGGTGCTTTCATAGACACCGCTCAACCTGCTAAGTGTATCACTTCTTTGCAAGGGTTATTTTGGACCTTTTGTTTCCCTGCAAATACCAGAAACCAAATCCCGACAAATTCAGTCAACCATGTTCTGTGGAAGGTTATCGGAAGCTCACACATTAGGCAAAGTCATAGGAGGGAACAATGAAAGGCCAGGAGGCTGGGAAGTGGGAGAGTCTGGTTAGAGGGGCATCTCCTTCCACAAGGATCAGTAATCCCTCAGCCTTGTCTTTTCTCCTTAAGGGCTCGTTTGTGATTCAGTGGTAGCATGAGAGCAGGGTGTCCAGCTGGCGAAGCATAGAGGCCCATGTCCTGACCCCTTGGCTTCCAGTCCCTGTAATGGGAGCACACACATCTGGGCTGACTGATTAATGGCCTGCAGTGAAGGAAGTATGCTTTTCCAAAAAGGCTTGGATGCTTCTGGGAGCATGTGGGCTGGATGCTGAGTCCCGAAGAGAACTAAATAGAAGAGGACAGAGGAGGTGCCTGGCTGGCTCGGTTGGTAGAGCATGGGACTCTTGATCTCTGGGTCATTCTACATTGAGTTCCAGTTCCAGCCCCACATTGGGTGTAGAGATGACTTAAGAATAAAATCGCTTAAGAAAGAAGACGACGGTGACAACATGTGATTACGTCACTGGGTGCTCTCAAAATAAGAGCTAGAATAGAGTGAATGCTAATTTCCCACCAAAGTTCTTTTGCTTTTTTCCTCTTGGTGCCTAATCTCCACCACTGAAAAGGGAGTGCTGCTTCTGTGTTTTGATGAGTCTGCAGAGTGATCACCAGACCCTGCCTATTGCGTCCTGGGCAGTGTGCTAGAGACGAAATAGCTGGAGAGGGCCCTCCCTCTGTGGAGACCAGAGGCCTGGGGAGGCTGCAGGCCTGCCTCTATCCTTCCCCTTATAACTCTTCAGGGAATGCTTCATTTGCCTTTTTCCCAGAATTGGGGCTGGTGTCTCAAGGCTGAGGGTCTCACGTCATCTTGAACCCTGCGGAGGTCTGTTTCTGCCTCTGAAGTGCTATTTTGCGGTAATTTTACGGTTTTGCTTTATGAATAATTTACCCGTGGAGTCCTAATATCTTTGTACGACAGTGAGTTTTGGTGTTCATCAAAGATATGTCTCAACTAGAGGAGAGAAATCAATTTCTTATTACAAAGCAAAGCAAACATGAGATCATCTGCCCTATGGGAAAGCAATATATTTTATAAGCATTTTGGATTATTATTATTTAAGTCAGAATCCCTTGGCTATATAAACAAATCATTGTTCCTTCTCATAAAGTAAATAGTATGCTTATTACTCTCCTTAGGTGTGTCCTCACCACCTACTGTTCTTACGAGTTATAGAATGTCATGTAGTCACAGCATTTTTTTTTTTTTTTAAGATTTTACTTATTTATTCATGAGAGACAGAGAGAGAGAGAGAGAGAGGCAGAGGGAGCTAGGAGCCCAACTCGGGACTCGATCCCAGGACCCCAGGATCATGACCTGAGCGAAGGCAGATGCTTAACCATCTAAGCCACCCAGGAACACTAGTCATAGCATTTTAGGGGCTAAAATGCAAACCTGTGCTTACACCCTCTTGTAAAAATATTTGCCTAATCTTTTTATAAGAATCCCTAGGGACATTGACGTCGAAGCTGTTCTGGTGACTTGTTTCTTTGTTAAATCCTTCTAGCCCTTATTGCAAGACATGTATTGGTGCTCTTGCCTACTTTTCATAAATGTTTCTTGGAATCACTTGCTGTAAAAAGTTTCTGTGCCTCTTAAATTCAACAGTCCATACTAGCTGGCTTTTTTTTTTTTTTTCTGTGCCTCTTCTGATTAATCTCTGAATGTCCAAAGGAAAGAATAGTAATAATAGTAATAGTTACAAGTAAGTGCTTCCTAAATGCAATGCATAATCCTGACCATGACCCTGTGAGGTATAATTATTATTTCCATTTTATAGATGTGGAAATCAAGGCCTGGATTCTCAGGGCTAAAGGCAAGAGAACCAGAGCTTGCCTGTGGGAAATCAGAATCACTATTCTATTTTTCCACAAACTATGAATTCATAAATACTTTGCATTTATAGTAGGTGTTACTGTAAGGAATGGTTTGTTTTCTTCCCTTCTCTTCCCTTCTTTTCTCCTCCCTTCCCCTCCCTTCTTCCCCTCCCTTTTCTTTTTCTTTTTTTTTTTTTTTTTTTTTTTTTTTTTTTTTAAGATTTATTTATTTATCATAGAGAGAGGAAGAAGAAAGGGAACAGAGAAACCCAAGTAGACTCTGCATGGACTGTGGAGCCCAATGCAGGGCTCGATCTCATGACCTTGAGATCAGACCTGAGCCAAAACCAATAGCTGGACGCTTAACCCAGTGTGCCACCCAGATGCCCCAATGGTTTGTGTTTTCTTGTGGGGATTAGAATATATCAGCTCCTATTTGACCCAAACAAAATTTATAAAAAGTAAGACTCATAAAACTATAACATAATGGGGCGCCTGGGTGGCTCAGTTGGTTAAGCGACTGCCTTCAGCTCAGGTCATGATCCCGGAGACCCGGGATCGAGCCCCATATCGGGCTCCCTGCTTTGCGGGAAGCCTGCTTCTCCCTCTCTCACACTCCCCTTGCTTGTGTTCCCCCTCTGGCTGTGTTTCTCTCTGTCAAATAAATAAAATCTTTAAAAGTAAATAAATAGGGGCACCTGGGTGCTCAGTTGGTTGGGCGACTGCCTTTGGCTCAGGTCATGATTTCGGATACCCAGGATTGAGCCCCACATTGGGCTCCCTGCTTGGCGGGAAGCCTGCTTCTCCCTCTCTCACTCCTGCTGCTTGTGTTCCCTCTCAGGCTGTGTTTCTCTCTGACAAATAAACAAAATCTTAAAAAAAACCCCAAAACTATAACATATTTAGAAACTCCAAGTTCCTTCTCTTACCGTTGATCTGTTACATTCAGGAAAGAATTTTTAATGACATTGCTTATTATCCTTAATTGCTTTTTGCTCTCGCCCACTGTAATGGCACATAGAAGTGAAGTGACAAGTGCCAGGTAGATGTGTGCTGCCTGCTGAGGAAGGCCTGGGTCTGTGTGGCATATCCACTTGCATGCATTTTTGATTGGAGCAAGGTAAAAGGGTCTGATGTTTTAGTTTTAAACTCAGGACTGTTTTATATTCATTATTGGGGTTGAGGGGAAAGCAGGAAGTTGGAAAATTTTCCAGTGTCTCTGTTGCTTTGAAATAAATCAGGGAAATTTGATGTGCCCTGAATAGCAGCTTGGGTACCAAGCTCAGTGCTCCCTAGATTTAGCAGCTTTTCTTTGGTCTTCTGGAAGCAGAGGGCGCTGAAGTGGCCCTGAGACTCAGTAGGACAGCTTGATGAGCTCACTAAAGGAAGCCAGATTTTGCAACAAGGTTATGATAACCTTTTGGCTTGGTGCCCTGTCCCCTCATGTCCTTTCCCGTTTGTAATAGAAACATGGATTTCAACACTGTTGGCTTTGAGCATTGAATTGTGATGCACATGGTGAATTGGAAGTGTGGGTCTTAAGTTGAAAGGGATTAAACAATCCACATTGAATGCCTACCTGGTTATAGCTTTGTTGGCTTCATAAATTGTCCCTAATGCTCTCTCATGAGTGGTACGGGTACTGGCCATCACCTGGCTTACTGAAAGCCATGAAAATCCCTGAACCTCATTTCAGGCAAGGATTTCCACTTTGGTCCTGGCAAAAGCTTTCTCAATGAGCAGGGATTTCATATATGAGACATTGTGTTGCTTTTCCTGCTATTGAACCATAAAATCCTACCAGGGAGAGAGAAAAGGGGCAATAGCGTATGAATGGCAGAAATCCTTAGGAAGGAATCTGTCCGTTGACTGGTACACATAACTGTAATGGTTATACATCCATCACATGGATGTAATGGAGGAGTGGCGTTGGGTCCTTAGAACAGAAGACTCCAATATTCTCCAGCATTTACCAAGCACCTGTAGCCTTGGGCCTTGACCAGAGGCTACGGGCCTGACTGAGGTGAGGAGCCTTTTCCTACCAAAGCATCCGGGGAGTGGCGTCGTTGGAATTTGGGCCCTGCTCTCTGTCTGTAGGCTCTTCTGGGTTTCTGTGCCTCCTCTCCTCCATCATGCAGTCTGAGCAAGCATCTTTGGTGGGTGTCTCAGTAGCGGAAGAGAAAGGGCAGCGGCAGGAGGGAGAACAAATCCGCTGGGTGACATGTCTGTCCTTTTTTGATGTCTTCCTCCTGTTTCTCTTCTCAGCCTCTTACCCTGTCTCCTTTTCATGGCAGTGAATTGTTCATTATCTCACACCTGAAGTCGTGTCTCTGAGTTGAGTCTGTGTGTGTGTCACAGGAAACATGGGGCTAGCCATTGGGTTGAGTTTCTCTGATCATCACTTTTCCGGTTCTTTACAGAATGATGCAGATGGTCATGGGTCAGGAGTTACAGCACGTTCTCTCTTTCCTTGCTTCTGTCCTCCCTAGTATTTCTTTCAGCACTACAAAAGGTCTGTGGTTTCCTCCCTACTGCAGTGTTTCTCAGCTGGTTGGGGAGGAGTAGGGTGTTTTGCTATGAAGAGGAGATTTGGCCCTGTCTCGAGATGCTGTCACCTCTCTGGGGGAGGAGTTGCTAATGGCACCTCGTGGGTAGAGGCCCGCAGTGCTCTTCTGTACTTCCTGCAGTGAGTGGCCCAGCCTCACTCTCAACACCCACCCCCAGTGGGTTATTGTCCTGCCCCTGGTGTCAGAATCCTGCCCTACTAAGACATCTCCCTGGCCGCCATGTGAGCCCATCTTGTCTGGCACGTGCATCAGTCGTTGATTTATCTGTCTGCAATATAGCAAACTTGTTTCCTAAACCAGTCCATCCTTTTCTTTTATATTGCATTCTCCTTTTCTAGACTGGGCTAAACTGATCACTGCCTTAAAGGATCATAGGTTCCAAAATAGGGAAATCAGGGGCGCCTGGGTGGCTCAGTTGGTTAAGCGACTGCTTTCGGCCCAGGTCGTGATCTTGGAGACCCGGGATCGAGTCCCACATTGGGATTCCTGTTCGACAGGAAGCCTGCTTCTCCCTCTCTCAGTCCCTCTGCTTGTGTTCCCTCTCTCACTGTATTTCTCTCTGTCAAATTAAAAAAAAAAAAATCTTTAAAAAAAAAAACCCAACAAAATAGGGAAATCAGAATTAGAGATTCTGTTCCTTGGAAGTAATACCAGTTATCAACCCTTTAGAGGAAAATGCTTGAGTCATCCACAGGGTAGCTCACCAGCATTATATGGGCTACTAAGAGTAGGGGTTTTTAGCTGTCATCATTTAGGTTGATGCCAAGCCATGTGCTGTGTTATTTCTTTTGCCTCTCTTACACCAAGCCATTTGTCCTTTGGGACTCACTGTGGCTACCATTCCTCTAGGAAGCCTTCCTTCATGCCTCAAGCTCAGAGTCATATACTCCTTCCATGTACCTGTTCCTCTAGTGACAACTCTCAATTCTTTGAGTTAAGTGGCTTGCTGACTTGGAGGGCCAGCCCCTTCTACCTTATCATTTGTTTCTGCTAGACACATAGTAGGGCTTCTCTGAATCCTTGTGGAATAACTCTATCAAGGAAAACTAAAAGCCAGCACTTTGCTTAATTACAGAAGGAATTCTAGTGGGAAAAAATAGAAACTTGGAGTCAGAGAACATGTGTTTTGCTGTTGGTTCTCTGACTCTCATTTATCAACTAAGTGGATAAGTAAGTGGGCCTAATGAACTGCTTCTAAACGGGGAGCCTCTGGGTTTCTGGTAAGCACGCTAATGTGTACGGTGCTCTCACTATGAAAGTTGATTTGTATCTTTTAAAAACAAAGGGATTTGGGTGTATCTGGGATCTGCAGCAAGCAGAGTATTGTGAAACAGTTAACACAGTTCTCGCCCCTCCTGACTGGCATCCCTTTTCTCAAGCAAGATTTCTTTTGAGAGAATCTGGCATCATGCCTTCCTCTCTGACCTCTGCCCGTCACTCACTCTGCTCCAGCCATAACTGGCCTTCTCGCTGTTCTCACACTTCCCAGTCACACACCTGCCTCAGTGTTTTGTAATTGCTTTTCCCTTTGCCTGCCATGTTCTTTCCCCAGAGGCTGCCGTGGCTGGTTCTTGACTGCCTGCGGGTCTCTGCTCAGAGGTCATGGTTTTCCAAGGCTGTCTCTGGCCACTCTGTGTCAGATGGTAGCCCATTCCTGACTTGTTCTGGCTCTGCTCCCTGATTCTTTCTTTCACCTGAGCACATGCTGTATGGTTAGGCATTCTGTATGTCTTACTCTCATTTAGCTTATCCCTTTTTTTTCTTCTCTGAGCCTCTACATCCTTTACAATGTAAATGCGATGATGGCAAAGGGATTTCTTTTTCATTGTGATGGAGTGGGAACATGCATATGGAAAAGTGCACACATGATAGTGACTGGCTCAGTGAATGATGACAGTCTGAGCACACCTTTGTGTGACTGGTCTCCAGATCAAGAAACAGGATGTCACCAGCATTTCAGAAGGCCCCCTCACATCTTGCAATCACTGTTTTTCACTTCAAAGGCTACCACTGCCCCGAGATCTGACGTCATAGCTGAGGTCTGGATAGTCAGGACTTTGTCAGTTGCTGTATCCATAGCTCATGCACGAAGCATAAACCAAGTGAATTAAAATACAGTTGGCAACAAAACCTGTGCCCCTGATGTATCTAGGTGTCTAAAGCCAGCCTGCTTTTGTGGGTTCAGCCCAGTCATTGGGAAATGCAGTTAGAGGCTTTTCAAGTATTCAGTTGCAAGACACTGGCTGCTGTAGGTTAGCCAATTAGGTTTGTCACTTGTTTCTGCTGTGTTGGCCTTGATTATTTAAGTATTTTACCTGGGATCTCTTTAAGTCCACTCTTCTTGCTCGTAATTTTAATTTATTGTCTATTCTGTTTGCTAGGCACTTAATCAGACATCTCTCTGGTGATTGTCTTACAGGATTATTTAACTTCTTCTTGCCTTTCAACTACATTGTAAATTCAGCCAAGCATAATAAATTTGCACTGAATTTTACCTTTCGGTCTTGATCCTTTCCTAGCTGGAATTGCTGTACATTTCTGTTCCTGGTCACTGGCCACTATCTGGGACTCATGGAGAACTGCTTACTGTTCCAGTTGGATGCCCACATTAGAACTAAAACTTGAATGGTTTTAGTGCTTTAAGTAATAGAGGGGTCATCAGATTTGATTGTACTGCTAACTGTTTGAAATTTGATAATGAATTTAAGGATGCAGTGGCTTGGAACTGTCCCTAGTTGTAGAGACGTCTAGAAACTCAGCGATATGCTGTTCACTGCAGACGCACTATATAATTGATGAGGAAAGTTACTGGGCCTTTATCTTGGCAGATGGCCTGAGAAGTGTCCAGAAGAGGTGTTATTTTTAGTTCACATGTGTCACCACTATCAGCTGGGCTTCACTATATATATAATGGGATATTATGCAGTCATGAAAAATGAAGATGAGTCTTATATTTGGTGACAAATTTTGTGTTCTGTTTTTCATAGTGAACACCATGCCGTTGTGAATTTTCCTGAGTCAGAAAGTGCACGGAAGGCTTGATTTTTCTTAAAACCCACAGAAACCACACTGGGTAGGACTGCCTTGTAAGCAAGACCCTTGTATAACTTCTGATGCCCTCAGCGGCAAGTGAGGAGAGACCCAACTTTGAGCGAGGACGAGGAAGAGATGTTACTGTCTGTACTAGAGATCTGGAGGTAGTGGATTTGCAGGTATCAGTAGCCAGCCACTCCACCAAGAACTCGGGTCGTTTCCAACTTTCTGCTCTGTCCTTGGTACAACAGAGTGGCGTCAGAGTGGCTCGGCTCAGGGTGGCAAGATGGAACTACACAAGGTCTCACATCTGGACCAGTAGAAGGGGCTTAGGTTAGACCCATTTGGGCTACTTACCTGGTGCCATGAATTGAGGCAACTTTCTTGAGTCTCACGGCTGAGTGGTGGAGGGGGAGTCGGGACTGAATGTGGGTTCTGATCTGGAGGAGGAAGCAGGGCAGGTAAGGCTGGGGAACACACATGGGCCAGGCATCCGACCCACTGGAATTAGAATTGTGCCTTTGGAGCCCTGTTTGCAGAAGTCTCCTCTAAACATTTCAAATTCTAAGCAACTATTTGAAATATGGAAGTCAAGATCGAATTCATTATCCTGTATTCCCTTAAGATATAATGATAATGACTTCAAAGGGGAACTGTTAGTATCATTGGGTAATTAATAATGGTGAATATTTTAGCATGAATTCTGTTTATTTTGATGAAACCATAAAACTTAAACAGATTGCTTTTTCTTTTTTTAAGATTTAGTATGCTGTCTGGCACACAGATGTTTAATACGTAGTTACTGAATCGTGAGGATATGAATAAATGTTTTATTTTCTGTTCTTAAGAACTGTATAAAAGGTGCCAGCCCGCATCTTAGAGTGATTGACAGTAAGGTTTTAATTGGGATGGGTTGAGGGAGAGAAGCGGAACTTAAAAGGATTGTTTGAGGAAGGAGTTTGTGGGAGTGGGCAGATATGGACGGTTACTTTAGAAGAGCTGGTTTTGTAATCTGTGCTAGGGTTAGAACTATTTGGTATTCAACCTAGGCCAAATATTTAGGACTATGTTTTTGCTCTCTTTCCTTTCTTTTCAGGAAATGTCTTTGTTTTAGAAATGATATAATCTGTTCCTTAATTGGTACATTGTTCAAAGGCCTGGTAATGTGTGTTAATATACTCTTGTTTTATTTCCCAAGTATTTTATCAGATGATCAACAGGAAATTACAAATTTAAAATAATGGTGGCTTTTCCACTTTTTTCTCTGTCACATCATTAATTTTCATGATCAGATTCTCTATGGGGATATCATTCTAAGAAGTTGCCAAGGATCATCAGCTGTGTACTCCCCCATACGACTATGGTAAATAGGATGTGTGTATAAATTTGGGGGAAAAGAAGAAAAGGGAAAACTCTCATGGTCTTGTCTGTAAACACATATTTCTCCTGTTATGATTTCCTTATTTTCATGCAAAGTTATCAAAATGGGTTGGCTGGAAAGCAGAAACTATAGCTCTTGTTAGACAGTCTAAAGTATTCTCTTTTTTGACTTTTAATTTTGAAATAATTCTAGATTGACAGAAAGGTGCAAATTAGTCCAGAGAGGACCCTGTACCCTTACCCAGTTTTCTCCATGGGTTCCGTCTTATGTAATGATAGCACAGCATCCGAACCATGAGTTTGACGTGCAACAATATGTTGATGTGATTCGATGCCGTTTTATCACGTGTGTGTATTACTGTACCCATTACTGAAATCAAGAAATAAAATGATTTCTTATTGTGGTGAGCATTGTATATAGAATTGTTGAATCACTATGTTTTGGTTTTGGTTTGGTTTTGTTGAGAGAGAGCCACAAGCAGTGGGTGGGAAGGTATGGGAGGGGCAGAGGAAGAGAGAGAATTTTTTTTTTTAAAGATTTTATTTATTTATTTGATAGAGAGAAACACAACTAGAGAGGGGACACAAGCAGGGGGAGTGAGAGAGGGAGAAGCAGGCTTCCCGCCGAGCAGGGAGCCCGATGTGGGGCTTGATTCCAGGTCTCCAGGATCATGACCTGAGTCGAAGGCAGTCACTTAGCCAACTGAGCCACCCAGGCACCTGGAAGAGAGAGAATCTTAAGCAGGTGCCATGTTCACACCTGGGGCTCCATCTCACTACCCTGAGATCATGTCTTAAGTGAAAATCAAGAGTCGGACGCTTCAACCGACTGAGCCATCCATGTGCCCCTTGAATCACTATGTTTACACCTGAAACTAATATAACACTTTCTGTCAATTATATTTTAATAAATGTAAAAAAAAATGATACAGAATGAGTCCATCACTACAAAGATTTCCCTCATTCTGCTGCTTTACAATCATAGGTCCTTCCTTCCTCCACCATCCCCCATTCCTGGAATCTACTAATCTTTGTTATGTCTGTATAATTTTGTCATTTTGAAAATGTTACAACAGACATGGGATCATACAGTATGTGACCTTTGAGATTAGCTTCCCCCCCTTTCTTTAAAAGAATAAGTAACCTAAAATACTATATTAGTTTCAGGTATACAACATATTTATTTCATTTTATATATTATGAAATGGTCACAATAAGTCTAGTTACCATCTCTCACCATACAAAGTTGTGACAGCAATGTTGCCTATATCCCCCCATATGACATATATTACATCTTCATGTCTTACTTTGTGCCTAGAAGATTGTACCTCTTAATCTTCTTCAGCTGTTTTCATCCCTCCTCCTTCCTCACCCTAAGTCTGTGTTTTATTTTGTTTTTTAGATTCCACATGTAAGTGTAGTAGTATATTATTTGTGTTTCTCTGTGTGACTTATTTCACCTAGCACAGTACCCTCTAGGTGCATCCATATTGTCATAATTGGCAAGATGTCATTCTTTTTTAATGGCTGAGTAATTTTCCATATCTATATGTGTCACATCTTCTTCATCCATTCATCTACCCGGGCTGTTTCCATATCTTGGCTATTGTAAGTAAATGATGTTCCAGTGAACAAAGGCGTGCCCCAGTCTTTTCAAATCAGTGTTTTCTTTTTTTTTCAGGCGAATACCAGAAGTAGAATTGCTGGATCATATGGTAGTTCTGTTTTTAATTTGAGGCATCTCCATCCTGTTTTCCATTCCTACCAACAGTGCACAAGGGTTCTCTCTGTTCCACACCCTCACCAACACTTGTTATTTCTTGGTTTTTGTTTTTGTTTTTGTTGTTGATAGTAACCCTCCCAGCAGATAGGAGGCGGTATCTGATGGTAGTTTGGATTTGCATTTCCCCAATGCTTAGGTATTTAGTGATGTTGACTTTTTTCCCCCCTCAGCATTATGTCCCTGACCTCCATCCAGGTTGTTTCCACCCGTAGTTATTCAGCCTTATTTTAGAGGTATTTCTTGGTGTGGACACACCACAGTTTGTATGGCTCTTTACCTTCTGAGGGAGGTTTCATTTTCTTCCCCTTCAAAACCAAGTCAATTATTAATAGCTATGGACAGTGTTCTGAATGAACATTAGTTTTCACTTTTCTGGGATAAATACTCGGCAGTACAATTCTAGGTCATATAATAATGCTTTTTTCTTTTTCTTTTTTTAAAGAAACTGCCAAACAATTTTCCAGAATATCTGTACCATTCCGCCAGCCCACTCTCAGTGTATGAAATGTATGAGAAATCTGGCTTTTCTGCATTCCCACAAGATTTTGGTGTAGGTATCCCCGTTTTTTAATTTAGGTATTCTGCTAGGTGTACAGTGAGAGCTCATTGAGGTAGCAATTTACATTTCCCTAGTGACTAGTGGTGCTGAATATCCTTCTGTGTACTTTTTTGCCATCCTCTCTGCTGAAATGCCATCTCATGTCCCTTGCGTACTTTCTCATTGGATTATTTGTTTTTTTTTTTTCTGTTGAGTTTGGAGAGCTCTCCATATAGTGTAGGTAGTAGTTTCCTGTCGGATATGTGGTCTGCAAATATTTTTTTCAGTCTGTAGCCTCTCCCCTCATCTTCTCAACAAGACCCTTTATAGGACAGAACTTACTGTTTTTGATGAAATGTAATTTACTAGTTTCTTCCCCTCTGGATCATGCTTTTGGTGTTATTTCTAAGAACTCTTTACTGAGCCCCGGTCCAGAAGATTTCTTCCTGTTCCATCTCCTAAAAGTTTTATAGTTTTACATTTTACATTAAAATTTATGATCCATTTTGAGTTAATATTTGTAATAAGGTATCAGGTTTAGGTCAAGATTCTTTTTATTTTGCCTAAGGATATTCACTTGCTCTATGGAGCACCATTTGATTTAAAAAAAGATTATCCTTCCATTGAATTGCTTTTTGCACTTTTGTCAAAAATCAGTTGTCTGGGCTGTGCAGGTCTCTTTCTCAGCTGTGTTCTGTTCCATTGATCTCTGCAGCTGTGTGTCTGCTAGTCCCCCACACAGTCTTGATTACTATGACTGTATAACCAGTTTTAAGATTGGGTGGAGTAATTCTCTGTTTCCTCTTTTGATGGTATTCTCTTTTGAAGACTTGATTCTCTGCCCATCTCCTGCTTTGTTGTTGCTTCCAAGGATCACTGTGTTCAATGTAAATGACTTCAGTGCCCTTCAAGAAGTCTGCACTTTCGGGGTGCCTGGCTGGTTCAGTCGGAAGAGTATGTGACTCTTGATCTCGGGGTTGTGAGTTCAAGCCCCATGCTGGGTGTTGAGATTACTAAAAAATAAAATAAAGTTAAAAAAAAAAAAAAGAAGTCTGCACTTTAACATGGCACATTTTATTCTTAGGGTCAATTCCAACGCATTGGTGATGTCTCTTATAATCTGTTATACTTTATTCTTTTTCTGGAATCCAATTTTGAGCAGGACTGAGAAGACAGGAGAGTCGTGTGAAATTTGAGTGATACCTGCCTTGGGTTTAGGATAGGCACATAGTAGCAAGAATGCTGGGTTTCTGCTTACTGGTACCAAATAAGGCACTGTTGAACTTTTCTGGAGAAGAGCCAGAAGTTTATGACTTTGGCTGGGATGGATGGGAGAGGATAAGCCTTCCTCATATACTTAACCTAACCTCTCCAATTTAAATATTTCCAGTGAATCAGCATGCAGTATGACCTTGTCACATAAATCTGAGGAGAGCTGCATTTCTCATTTGGTGGGATTTTTTTTTTCACGATGGGTAGAGATATGCGTGGATTAATGGTGGAAAAAGAAAAAGGATTTGGTTGTTAGAATACATCCAGAAAGATTGGATGGGTAACTTTTGGGGAACATATTGTTAAAACCTGAATTTTTATAATGGCAGTATGCTACCATTAAATGGAAAATACCAACATAGTGCCATACATAATTGTAAGTAGACATTTTCCTACTTAGGATATTGATGATGTGTACAAGACCATTTTTTAGCCCATTGAAGACTGGTGATTGAATTATATCTTCTTCAGTGCCTGTCCTGTAAATCATCTGTTCTGATGCTTGAAATTTCAGCATCTGGGTCCTTATTATTTTATGTTTATATTTCCAGAAATCTTCTCTATTAGATTGTCTGTTCCCCTGAGTTTGTGATAGGTTAAGCTATGGGATTTAATTTGATGTTCTGTGGCATGTTCCTGACTGTACTAGTTTGGAAATGGAAGAGATGAGAGGGAGAGGCCTGGGACTCAGATTGTTCAGGAGAGCGGTTTACATTATTACAGTGTCAAATCATAATTTTCAGAAGTTAAAAACATGACTCTTACACAGACAGAATTAATACATATCAAATTCAAATCGTTAGAGAGACAAACGATAACACGGTGAAGCTGGTTGGAAGAGCAGTTAGAGGTCCTGGGTATTTTTAGTTGATAAAGAAGGTAAGACTGTGGTTGTTAGGTTAGCTCCAACAATGGTTAATCTCCCACAGAGTTACGAAACCATAACTAATGCTTTTGCTTTTTCCTTTTTTTTTGAACTGCGTAGAAATCTCCAGGTTAATGTGTAACTTCACCAAGTCCGGTGTTCACGGATCGTGAATAGCAAGTTAAACAAGGGTACATTCCCCTAGTTAATTAAATTATTTGGGGTGTGTTGTTAAGTTCAGCCACAGTGTGACTTTGAAAGGGACTTTCTGCATTCTCTCTATTCTTTTTATTCTATGTTTTGGATAATTTTTCTCATCAGCAGTTTGTGAAGCTTCAGAAAGACTGACAGTGCTTGAGTTTTATGTTTTTATAGTTTTGATTTTGGTTAGTGTTGATTGTCTTCCTGGTGAAGCACTTTCTAAGCTTGCCCTTGAACCCTATGATATTTTCATTGCTGTCCTCCTTCTCTGTTAGCATTTTGCACTTTGTTCTCATCTCCATCCTCACTTCTTTCCTTCATCCTGGTAGAATGCATTTGTGCTTCTCCTATTGACTGAGAGTCCTGGCAAAAGAATGGGTGCATTCCTGAACAATTCAGAAGGTGGTGTAGTGGTCAGCAGAGCTGTTACCAATGCCTTCTTCATGAACAATTTAAATTACTTTGCTTTCCTCACACTCTGCCATGTCTTACCTATGTGACCTTGAGCATGTTCCTTAACCTCTAAGCCGTTCTTTTGGTCACCTAAAATGAGGTGAATGATGGTGCTTAACTTCATAACGAAGTTGCAAAGATTTTAGGACTAAAGGAAAAAATGATGCCTACAAACATAGATACATGTATTTTGTTATTTTGCATACTAGATGTTCTCTAAAGGGTTACGAATTGACTTGCTTAAAAGGACCAGAGAGGCACACCTAAATAACTGAAGGGTCTTGCAAGATCAAGCATAGGAGCAGAGACAATTGGCAAGTAATATCCCACATCCCTCCTGGGGAGAGATTCATGATTGGCAGGTAAAATGGCAAAGTTCACACCACGTAAAGATGGCAGCAACTGCATGTCTCAAGCCACTTGTTGCCATATGGTTCAGTACAGCTTTCTATTAAAATTGTTTAAAGAGAAGGTGAGGTCTAGATTGTCTAGATTGTCACATGTCACATGTCATTTCCCTTTGTAAGTTTTGGCAACTAATTAGCATAACGTAATGTGTATGGACTCCATATAGTGGGACACCAGTTTGCCATATTTGCTTTTGGTTGATTTAGTTTGTTAAATAAGAAAGCTAAAGTTGTTCACGGGAGATCATCTCAGGATTTGAAGTGACTTAAGTGGTCAGTCACTTTCCCTGTCTCCTGCTTTTATAGACAAGATAGTTGGTTAGGGCAAATTGGCAGGACCATTTCTATGGAAATGAACTTTACCTGTACATATTCTCCCTCTTTGGGAGTTGTAAGGTTTAACACTATTCTTTTCTTTATTAAAGTATAATTGACATAGAGTGTTACTAGCTTCAGGTATACAACATATTGATTTGACAATTCTGTACATTACTCAGCACTCATCATAAGTGTGGTCAACATACAGCATTATTACAATATTATTGACTGCATTTTTTTTTTATCTGCCTGACTTATTTATTCTATAACTGGAAGTTTGTACTTCTTAATCCCCTTCATCTATTTTATCTATCCTCCCACGTTCCTCCCCTCTGGCAACCACCAGTTTGTTCTCTGTATTTAAGAGTCTTTATCTTTTGTGTGTGTTTGTTTCATTTTTTATATTCTCTATATAGGTGAAATCATATTGAGTTTGTCTTTGCCTGTCTGATTTATTTCATTTAGCATTATACCCTCGGCCCATCTATGCTGTCCTTAACATTGACTTTTTTTTTAACTGTCCTTAACAGTGTACTCTTTTTTGAAAGAGTGCTACACATTTAAAAAAATGATGTACTGATTATTGAAACAGAGGAGGAAAACATACCAAAGTTTTAACAGTGATTGTGGTCATTTTTATTTTCTTGTTTATGCATTTTATGTGCTGTCTTATCTTTTTAATGGACTCTGCTCATTAATGTACTTTGCCTAATGTGCTTATACAACAAATATTTATTGCTTTTCTAATCAGGAGAAGCGATAAATGTTATGAAAAACAGACTTCATTGTGGAAATGCCTAGATATGTGATAATATAGTTATTGATCAGTTTCATGGTTCCAAGATTTTTTCCAACAAAGTAATGGTTCATTGTTTCATTTGCTTCAGGAAAATGATGCGGTGGTGTATCTTATTGTGCTGTTTAGATATGTTTAGATGCGTCTTCTTTAGGGCTGCAGTAATTGCTTTAACGAAATGGGTTTTTGACCACCATGGGGCAAATAAGTTGCTGGTTCTGCTCTTGGGCAGCTTGCCTGCAAGGGATGCCGTCTGTTTTGGCAGAGCCGGGGGCTTGCCCTGCTGGGCCCCAGCCCACCGACTGTGGTGGCCACAGTGGCTCAGCTGTTGTGCTTTTATACCGACGCTTATTAGCCGTGCAGACCTTTATGGTTCAAACCAGGCCACATCTGTTGTGAGTCTCATGACCTTCAAAACGCTAAGCAAAAGAAATGCAAAACTCCAGACTTTCTGTAGATAGATCTATTTAGAGGACTTCATGAAAAATATTTTTCTCAAGTCATTTTGTAAAAAACATTTTCATTTTCCTTGCTCTACATTAGCAGATTTACAGTGTCGAAGATCTGAATAAATTAGTGTTGATCAGAATGTGGTTTGTTGACAACCTACATCTGATCCTAAAAGGAATTTGGTTAAAATTTATTCTAGAGTCTTACTGTGGACCAAGAGGATCAGGTTTTTGGGGGGGTATATCCTTGCATCAGTATTTAAGCCTTTAGGCACATCCTGTTCTCTTTTAAAGAGGTGGGCACAGGGTGCCTGGGTAGCTCAGTTGGTTGAGCCACTGCCTTCGGCTCAGATCAGGATCCCAGTGTCCTGGGGTCAGGTCCTGCATCGGGCTTCTTGCTCAGTGGGGAGTCTGCTTTCTCCCTCTGTCTCCTCCTCCCTCTGCTTGTGCTCTCTCTCTCTGACAAATAAATGAATAAAATCTTAAGGAGAAAAAAAGAGGTGGGCACAGAGTTAGCTGACCCCAAGATCAGTGGTTATGTGGTGATTTGGGCACTCCCAGGAATGCCTTGGTTTCTTAGAAAGTTTACTTTTTTGGGAGTAAGATATTGGGAAAGGTCCTAAAATCATGTTACCTGAAAAATGTTCATGGTCATTGTAAGAACGGAAACTTATTTCCAGGTTGAACATGGTGATTCATTTGGTTATGTTTCCCAGAAAGAGTAGTGTTTAAAATGAAACTGTTCTCTTCGTAGACGCTGTATATCCTGAAAACTTAGCTTCTTCTGTAAATGAGAACGGCCCACATGCCGGGTACTGTGATGTTCCTGTGGTGTTCAATGTCAAGCCATTAGACCTCCTGATGCATTTATGACCTTATCTCTCCATTGCTAAAGCAATAAAGAGACCATTGGACCATATGTCTCTGTGAAAGCCCTCCCTCCCTCCCCCAATGGAATTAATAGTGACTTCAATAAAAGAATGAAAAAGAAGTGGAATTTTTATATTGTGGGGGAATGGAGCAAATAGAAGGAAGAAGGAGGGTTTTGCTTAAGGATTCTAGGTCACATTTTGTCCTTGGTGCAGGAGCAAATGGGTCTAAAGCTGACTCTCACTGTGCTATTGAAATCTTTAAAGCAATGTTTTTCAGACTTTTTAGATGGAGCAGGTTTATTTTATCCACTGCATCCAAAATATCACTTGGACTTGTAATTAAAATGAAAAATAATAATGAGATATTTTGCAATCATTTCTTTTTACACGGTGTTGAAATTCTCATGTATTTTATCTATATGGCTCAGTTCGGGGTAGTTCCGTGTGGCTGGGGGCTACTGTGTTGGAAACGCCTCTTCTTATCCCCTCCATCTCCGTTAAAATGTGAACATATGCCTACATGGAACATTCTTTTTTTTTCTGTTTTAGAGAAAGTGAATTGTTTTCTCAGCAGTTCGTTGGTGTTAGCGTAATGCCTTCCTGTGTAGGCTGTAGTGTTAGAATTCTCTTTGCAAGCCTCATAATAATTTTGAGGAATTATCACTTTTATTATAGTATTTTTAGTTGCGACTAGAAGGTTTTTATAGTGGAAATTCTTTCAGTATGAAATCTCTTAAAAGAACAATAAAAAGAAAAAACCACATTGTTCCTTCTGGGACACGGGGTTGGGGTATCTAACTAACGAAGTGAGGTCCATGAGACAAGAGTATGTAAAATTCGATTTTAGATTTGTCCAGGAGAGTATGGGGTTCAGAGGTCACCTGGTGTTAGTGCAAAAGGTTCTGTGTTAATGTTTATATTTGGGTCTTTGTATTCTTTTTCTTAAAAGAGGCTACATACGGGGTGCCTGAGTCGCTCAGTCAGTTAAGTGTGGGACTCTTGATTTCCTTAATTTCAGCTCAGGTCTTGATCCCAGGGTTGTGAGCTTGAGCCCCATGTCAGGCTGCACACTTAGTGCGGCATCTGCTGGAGATAAGCCCTCTCCCTATGCTCCCCCCCTTCTCATGAGCAGGCTTGCACTCTCTCGTTCTCTCCCTCTTCATCCCTCTTTCTCCCTCCTTCCCTCCATGCCCCCCTAAAATAAATAAATGAACAAACAAACAAATAAATAAAACCTTAAAAAGAACCTAAATATGCACTATCCATATCCATGTGGCAGGCCCTCAGTTGTTTTTCCTGTCCTCTGTGCATTTAGAAAGTCTGGGTTTGAATTCCTTTTGCATGGACAATGTAATGTGACACAGATGAAGTGCGTCTCTATTCTGTGCCTCTGGGAAGGAGAATGCTGGGAGGATTGAACCTTCAAAGTTCTGGCGAGGATTAAATGAGATACTACCGCCGAAGAGCTTGGCACAGTGCCTCACAGCATGTAGTAGGTGATATAGAAATAATAGCTATCTTCAGCATTCTCACTAATTATATTAATTTTAGAAACTAAAGCAATCCAAGGGAAATTTTAGGAATGAATGGGTTCCTTTGATGTTGAGATAAGATTTTTTAAAAGTCCTTCCTTCTTCCTGAAACATATGTTAAAAATCTTTGTTTCTGCCATGATACCTTTAGCCTCATTTCCCCTTTCCATCCACTGTTCTGTCCTGGGATTGAGCATCTCTTCACTTTGGGGAAAAATATTTTAATAAGAACTCTGCTCAGAGCAGCTCTGTTCGAGGACCTCCACTGCCCACTTCACAGTGTGAGGGGAAAAGTCCTGAATGCTTTTCATGGAGTACCTTCTCTGTTTCTGAAACATCGATTCCCGAATAAGCCTCAAAAATCATGTATGATTTTTGAAACACCTAAAATCTGCCACTTTTTTGGTTCCATTGTGATAAATAACAAAGAGTGGATTAACCTGAATGTGGACATGGCACAAAAGAAAAACCTGAGGTTTCCAGCAGCATCTAACGCCATCCTTTCACTCAGTACTCACTCACTGGTTATACAGAGGTGATATTTAGGAGCAAAAGTGTTTATTAATAAACCTTTGTAAGTAATGTTGAAAGGAGTATTTGTTTTCCAGAAGTCACTCAGGATTTCTGTAATCTGCAGTTCTGTGGTTTGGGTTCATGTATCATAGCCATTTTTGCCAGGGTTTTCTATTGCTTATGCTACATCCTTCTTCATTGTTGTCTGAAAAATCGGAGGAACAGTTTGTTTCATTCAGTTTTGCCTAATAAGAAAGCCTCCAAAAATACAAAATTTCCTTTTGACATCATTACATTTATTTATTTATTTTTATTATGAAGGGAAACTGCCCTCCTAGTCTTCCGGCACCAGTTTGATTGACTGTCTTGCAGAACCATAAAAGAATTTAAATTCAGAGTTGAAAAGTCTTCTTGCAATTGATGTCATTCAGCTCCTTGTGTACAGATAGATATTGAGAGGGGGAAGAAAGCAATATTGAACCGAAACTTTCAATTTTAGAGTTGAACTTTGGAAAGTCGTAAAACTGGTCTTCCACTTGACTCTTCAAATGGATCTTGCGGTGTAATTGGCCAGAGTCATAGAAGGCTTTAGAAAAAGCACAACCAAAAGAGAAAAAAGAAACAAACCATACTTATTTAATAGCTGCCATTTCTGCACCAGAAAAGGATTTTTGTTTAAATAGCTCCTTTTCCAAAAAAGGGGAAAAAATCCCCCCGCCCATATAATTAGTTTAAGCCACTGCTTTTAAAGCTAGTTAAAGCAGACTTAGAAATGCTTTAGCTGTCTTGATGTGATCTGGTGACAATTTTTATGTGGTTAGAATTTTTAATTAAATCATTTTATTTAAGATTGTAATAGCCCTTTCAAATTATTTTCGTTGAGACTTGCATTGTGTTATTTCAAGTTAATAACTCCTCTTCAAGCAGAATGCAGGATATTTCTTCTGGTGATTTCTTTGTGCAGTTGAAGAGAACAAAGCAGACCTTATTCTTGCTGGAAAGGAAGCAAAACTAACACCTAATAAAAAAAAAGAGATAACAAAAATGAACTTGTAGCCCTGGGATATTCTGACCAGCAACATTAAATTTTTTGGATTATTTTTTACCATTTAAAAAAATTTATTTAATTATTTGAGAGAAAGAATGAGAGCGAGAACAGGGCAGGGAGGGGTAGAGGGAGAGGGAGAATCCTGAAGCAGACTCCCTACTGACGGAGGAGCTCCATCCCAGGACCCTGAGGTCATGACCTCTATTTTTTACTTTTAAAATTCATGGCCCAGTCTAATTGATTAAATCAAATAAAGCTGATGGGAGTCCTGTTATTCAGTGTTTTAGGAGGGAGATGTTCTCCTACGGATTTTGAATAACAGAGAGAGGGGTATATATTTGGTAATCTATCTCCTGACCAGCCACAAAGCATACATGTCCCTGAATATATTTCTGTGATTATAGACAATCCTGAACAGTTGGTAAGAAAGATCTTTGTCATTGTGCAGAGTTGAATTAACACAGATGCAACTTACTAATTATCCTTTACTTGGGTGGCTTTTCCACTGCTCACACCTAACTGGTGGGAGAGAGAGGTTTCTTTTAAGAATTGTTTGGGGAGACAGAGGGAAGTCAAATTGGATTTAAAGCTGTATGTGTGTCCATGTTTAAGCAATAATAAAATTGTCCTTAAAAAAAAAATAACCCACCTAAGTTCCTTCCAAAATCTGTAGTAATATGCTATGTACTTCTCCCAAGTATCACATAGAGAGGTCATTATTTTTCTTGTGTGATATTGAGGGTAAACTTTAGCACATAGCTCCGAAAGAAAATACAGTGGTAATGAGTATCTTGCTTACTTTTCCTCATTTTATTTGTTAATAGTTGTATATGGCTTGCTTCTCATTAATTGTTACTTATTTTTATTGACATGTACTGTATAAGCAATTAATTGCTTGATCGCAGTAGTGCAGATCTTAATTTAGATGAAAAAGGCAAAGGGAAGTCGTAGAAAATATTAGCAAAATAAAACTAAAAATGAGTTGAGTGGATTTTTGGCCACGTTGCTGTAAATATTAGGCCATGGTTTGCTGTCCAAAATATTACCTCCAGGAACACAGCTTCCCTGCCCGAAGGTGCAACTACACAATTAATGAATGATTTTTATCGCTACACCCTGAGGGTCTGGGTGATAAGGCACTGTTTTTTGTTCTTGCCTGCCTCCCTCCAGTCTGTTCCCTTTTCGAAGCATACATTGATAAAAATGTCCTATAATTAGGTTATGGTAATGATTGCACAATTCTATAAATACACTAAAAACTATTACATTTCAGTAAAAGTGCTTTGAAAGAAAACATATATCAGACCTAATTGGCTGACCCCTTGAAGTCCATGGGTGCCTTCCCAAGTTCATTTCAAAGTCCATTTATGGTCTTGTAGGATCCTGTTCTTCTTTATCCTCAACCTTTTTTCTCCCCTAGGCAGCTCACCAAACTTTGGCCAGATTGGCCTCTTATCACATACTCTTTTCTGCCTCAACATCCTCATACTTGCTGTGCCTCGACCTTGGACTCCATCCTCCTGTCTCGCCAATGCCTTCAGCTAAGTCTCTTTCCTTGACTGCTCTCTTGAAGTACATTCCTTCTCGACTTGTTTTTTCTATGATTGCACCATGTATGTTTTACTTAATTTTCATATTTGTTTCACCATGCGTACCAAGGATGATTTATGTATTTATTGGTTGCCCACCTCCCCAGTGGATTGGAAGCTCCAAGAGGGCAGAAGCAATGTCTTGATGTAGTAGCACCCTCTTGGACCAGGTAGGGAGAGTACATGGAGAGGACATCAGTGCTTGCCTACATCTCACCAAACTCCCGGAAAATTCTCTTTTTAGCCAGATAAGTGAAGAACAACTTAAACAGTAAGTGTGAAGATGGAGTAGGTACTTTGCTGACCAGAAGCACAAAGCTCTGGGCAATAGATAGCTAACGGCGACCTAGTATCCAAGCTGGCCGGGATTCAAGTGTGCTATCTCTAACATGGCTCTAGAAGTCATGGGTTTCTGGGTTTCCTAAGCCAGTCAGTTCTGTCTCCTCCAGGATTGGTGTCTTGAGCAAAGGAGCGTCATGCTTGGAGTATCCTCTGTATTTGGTCCTCAAGCCCAGCATTTAGGGCTTCTGCCTACAGTGTGTTTTCTACAATCTCCCATGGTTGAGTATTATCTTGATGATTATTTTTGTCACTGTGCATTTTTTTAAATAAAGATTTTGTTTATTTATTTGATAGAGAGAGAGGCAGTGAGAGAGGGAACACAAGCAGGGAGAGTGGGAGAGGGAGAAGCAGGCTGTCCGCTGAGCAGGGAGCCCGGTGGCGGGGCTCGATCCTGGAATGCTGGGATCATGACCTGAGCCGAAGGCAGATGCTTAACAACTGAGCCACCCAGGCACCCCTCACTGTGCGCATTTGGTAGATGTGGAATGGTTTGGAAATAGGCACCAGTAATATTTAAGTCTGTTTTTTCTGTTCATTTCTTTTTGTTCTGTTAAAAGAAAAAATACCCATTTCCTTCAATATTTTTCATTTTATATTTCAGAGGGATCATGTGTGAATAAATGACTCAACTATACCAAAGACCCAAGTTATGAAGCTTATCCTTTATTTCTCCAATACAAACATTTATTAGGCAGTCACAATGACAGATTTTAAACAAAAGAAAATATGAAGAGAATTTAGTAATCTGTATCACTTTATTTCCCTACCTCAGGTTGTAGCTTAATATTTATTTCTGCTTGACTAGAAGTGACTTTCTTTTTTATAGACAATAACCAATGTTTATATAATTGTAATTAGATATTCTCCACATCATGTTAGAAAAATCACTGTATTTTTCCATTTGTATTATGGGAACATGATTTTATCTTAGACAGTTGCCAGTAGCGGTGGGTAAAGTTGCCTAGACAACTTTTATTTTTTAAAATTATTATGTTTTTAGAGGGGCCTGGTGGGCTCAATCAGAAGAGCATGCAACAACAACTCTTGATCTCGGAGTTGTGAATTCTGACCCCACAGTGGGCGTTGAGCATACATTTAAAAAAATAATAAAAATTACTATATTCTTTGGGATTCCTGGGTGGTTCAGTCGGTTAAGCATCTGCCTTCGGCTTGGGTCATGATCTGGGAGTCTTGGAATGGAGTCTCATGTGGGGCTTCTTGCTCCGTGGGGAGTCTGCTTCTCCCTTTGCCTGCCGCTCCCCCAGCCTGTGTATGCTGTCTCTCTGTCAAATAAAAAAAGCCTTTGTTAATTATTTTTTAAAGATTTTATTTATGGGACGCCTGGGTGGCTCATTTGGTTAAGCGACTGCCTTCGGCTCAGGTCATGATCCCAGAGACCTGGGATCGAGTCCCATATCGGTCTCCCTGCTCGGCGGGAAGCCTGCTTCTCCCTCTCTCACTCCCCCTGCTTGTGTTCCCTCTCTCGCTGTGTTTCTCTCTGTCAAATAAATAAAATCTTAAAAAAAAAAGATTTTATTTATTTATTAGAGGGAGAGAAAGTACAAGAGGGGAGAAGGTCAGAGAGAGAAGCAGACTCCCTGCGGACCTGGGAGCCCCATGCGGGAGTGGATCCTTGGACTCTGGGATTATGACCTGAGCTGAAGGCAGTAGCTAAACCAACTGAGCCACTCAGGTGCCCTCTATTATTACTTTTTAAAAAAGATTTTATTTATTTATTTGACAAAGACACAGGAGAGGTAGAACACAAGCAGGGTGAGTGGGAGAGGGAGGAGGAGGCTTCCCGACGAGCAGGGAGCCCTATGCGGGGCTCGATCCTGGGTCTCCAGGATCATGACCTGAGCTAAAGGCAGACACTTAAAAACTGAACCACCCAGGCGCCCCCAAATAAACTTGTCTTTAAGAAATAGTACTGTTTCTGGTTATTTGAGGCCCATGTAGAAGCATTTGTTTTGTTTTGTTTTTTACTTTTGAGCAGACGTAGAAGCTATTAGCTCACAGGTATTTTTATGAGTCTTCAATTCTGTGAAGAACAGTTGTAGTACAGGGTTAATTTTGTAGGTTTGAGAGCAATATCTGATTAAGGGCTTTGTGTTCCTAGGCAAGTTACATACATTTTCTGAGTAGTTGTATGTAAGCCACAAGATTTTTATTGGAGGAATTACACAAGCCATTATATTGATGGTACTTTTAGTATCTGCTGCCTCATAGGCAGTCAGTGAGTTAGTGAATAACTTCTCATTGGGTGAGGCCATGAGTG
>PITA01007314.1:55125-92784 GCA_004023965.1 Spilogale gracilis
TGACAAATGTCTAATGAGCCCCTGTATAAATCAGTTTTCTTGTTTGTTTGTTTGTTTTTAAGTTTTGTTTATTTATTTGACCGAGAAAGAGATCACAAGTAGGCAGAGAGAGAGGAGGAAGCAGGCTCCCTGCTGAGCAGAGAGCCCAATGTGGGCCTTGATCCCAGGACCCTGAGATGATGACCTGAGCCGAAGGCAGAGACTTAACCCACTGAGCCACCCAGGCACCCATAAATCAGTTTTCTAAGCGTACCTCTTCTTGGACTTGTTGGGAAGCATTTATTTTTTTTTCTGAAGTCGGGTTTTTTTTTTTTTTAATTAATTAATTAATTTGACAGAAACACAGCTAAAGAGGGAACACAAGCAGGGGGAGTGAGAGAGGGAGAAAAAGGCTTCCTGCCGAGCAGGGAGGAGCAGGATGGCAGATGTGCGCCTCAATCCTGGGACTCCAGGAACATGACCTGAGCAGAAGGCAGACATTTAACGACTGAGCCTACCAGGTGACCCTATTTCTGAAGTTTTCAAGCTAAGATATAGTTAATAGGAGAGGGATGTCTTTAATTTTTTGACTCTTTTAGTCTTGTCTGATTAAAAAAAAATGATTCTGTCTTTTGTAAGCAGTGTTGTTTTAGAGTAAAATCACAAAGAAAAGTTTAGTCTTTTGCCTCTCTACCTAACTTGAGCAGTCATTTCTACAACCTTTTTTGTGTTCGTTTTTCTGCTAGGATACTACGTTATTATGTGATTCCTCTTTGCCTTGAATTGCTGTTTTACGTAAAAAAAAAAAAAGGCATCGCTCTATATTAGGTGTCTTTATCACTTTAGATGATGCAATATATATATATATATATTTGTAGCTGGGACAATAAGTACATTTGAATGTGATAAAATAGGTAATCTGCTGTAATATACTCTATTGTGTTTGAGGTTAGCTCAGTATCACAAACAACTGGAAGGGCCATTTGTAATTCAGTAGTTACAAAGGAATGTACTTCTTGATTCTACTTTTTGGGACACTCACTAAATACATTTTACTATGATTAATTGGAATACAGGCACAAAAGAGATGAGAGGCTGATGAGAATATTTAATTACTTTAACTATGATTTGATACTTTTGCCCATTGTAGGCACAAAAAAGATAAAGATTTATTCATTTTAGACTATTGTGTGGGATTTAATGTTCTTAAGTGCTCTTTAAAATTCAGAGAAAATTATGCTTGTTAGAGATTTTGCCATCCTTGAGGGATCTTTAATTTGTTTGTTGTATGAGCAGTTACAATAGATATAAACAGCCCGCTTAACTGCTTGTCTGCCATTCTGGAAATAGGCATTCCGGATGTGAGTGCCTATACTTATGTTTCGTGGGCTTATTTTTGGCGGTAACTCTGGCAGAGAACTAGGACTCTTAATATGGGAGCCATTCATCCATCGTCTTAAGTAGTTTTCATTCTGGCACTAGGGAACCACTTTGGATGGAAGCTGACCAATTCTTCTAGGCTTGTAAGTCCTTTGTAATGACCTAGAATTGGACATAGAGTTGAAGGCCACTCAAGTGTCACTCTACTATTTTGCATTGGGTACAAGATGTATGAGACCACGTTATAGATGGAACTCTGGGCTGTTCTCATTATAAGCTTACTCTGGTGTCACCTCTGCCATACAACTCCCTTCCCCTGTAGGAGATCATGACGTAGCTGAGATCAAGTAGAATTGCTGGTTCCATGTGGCAAGGTGAAAACAATAACGTGAAGGAATACTGTGGGTGTGTTGAAATGTGTAGTAACCATGTGTCTGTCACTTTCAGAAACACAAAAGCATATGTGAATGTGCCACCTTTGTCTAAAAAAGAAGCCATTAGTTGTACTCTGTAGTTTTAATTCACACATTTGCAATTTTGGAAGAAGAGTATTTTCCATCATTCCGTACCTATGTTTAGTGTTATCCCATGTAGAATGAATGACCCTTCTCTCTGACAGTAGAGCCAAGAAAAGATGCTATGTCGAGAATGTTATATAATGTAGTGTTTAGAGGGACTGGTCTCTCTGTAGGAAAAATGTTCAGCCTGCAGATTAACACAGTAGAGTTCAGACAGCTTGAAACTCTTTATTTCCCCCAAGTCAAAATTTCTGTGAAGCACTGAGAGTCAAGATTATACCGAATCCTGAAGATACAGTTAAGGCAGATGGGATACACATCTGCTTTTATATTCCCAGAATACAAACATTTATTGTTATAAACTGTGTCTGGTGGCTCAGGGAAATTAAATCATGCACATAGGAAATAGTTTCGTTGATATCTTCAGTGGTAGGTAACTCTTAGGTTATTTTTATAGCAAAGGATTGGGCCTTTGGGTCTGGAAACATTTTTATCTTTTTTGCTTCAGGCTGGAAATGAGGTAGGCTCCAGAGAAGTTCTGAGAGGTGGTAGAGTTTATGAAATCTCCCTGATGAAAATACCTGTCACTCATTTCACTCTCTGCATAGCAACCAACCTGACTTAAGCTTCCTCCTGCTGCATGAGGCGTAAGCATCATTGGCTAGTTAATGCTATTGGTTTTGAAATCTTCACTTTCATCCTGTCAACATTGAGCGGCTTAAACTCTCCTGGTTGATGGGAGTAGCTGAGTGTTAACTTTCTAAACCCATGTGATTATTCTACCATTCAGACCCTTGAAGGTTGCCCTGTTTTGATTGTCCTCATGCCCAGGTGTGTTAGGGGTGTGTGTGTGTTGGTTAAAGTCATACTAACGAGCCTCTCTTGAGGTGGCGTCTACAGCCTCATGCACTATTGGACATCCTTTGTATCTTCTACACTTGTTCCGTCACTATGATCCCAGTTCCTCAAAGCATCCTTATAACGCTAAAAGCCCTCCTGAGCTTTCTGCTGACAGATAACTTCAGCTCCATTAACCGTAGCAGGCTCGGCGCCGTAGAACCTGATAGAATATATGTTTGCGTAACACTGACTCCTCCCTCTTGTTAGTCACACGGTAACCATGGGCAGATTTATACTTACTGTCTATTCTGAAGAATGAAAATACATATTTTCATAAGCATGCTCTATTTTTAATTGTGTAATTAAGTTGCTGACATAAGCAAGTATGCAGTTTCATATTAAGGTAAGGATCCGTAAAGGCATGCATTTGCATAATTTAATTTTCTGCAAGAAGATATTGAAAATCAATAGCATGATTCATAGCCTTACCATATCATTACCATGCTGCTGTTGGTTGGCTGTTAGAGTTTAGAAGAGTACAAAGAGTATTAAAATGGATTGAATTTGGTGTGCTGAGTCTGTATCTTTACTTGGGAACCACAGATTGTTTCATTTTGCAAATCTCTGCTCCTTGCCAATAAAATATTATGTTGCTTAATATACTCAATATACCTTTTTTTGACTGTGGTTCAAATAATTTCTGAAAGTTGTCCTTAAAGAATACCTTATTACATGATTAAAATACATTTGAGGAGGGGACTAAAAATTTTGTTTTGTTTTATATTATGCAAGTGCCATTCGTACATGATTATGTTCTTAGGGAAGAAGAAATCACACATTACTGATCTGGATGGAGTAAAAGATAAAAGGAAATATAGTCATCTTTAATGAATAGTTTATTTTCTCAAAGAAATCTGGTGCCAGGGTGATAAAGTCCTTTGCTTCCCTGTTCATTTCTGAGTTGCCTCCCTAAACAATTGCTTATGAGGTACTTGGGGATCATTCCTGCTGGCTTCATGTTTCAGATGTTTGCTGTTGCGATGGGTGGGCAGTGACGAGAAAGTGAGACAGTGGGGAGATGGTCGTGGTTTTGCTTGTGGCTTATCTAAACATGGATGTATGCATGCACATGTTCTTACCCTGAAACACACACACCATCTGCCTTTATGTTGTTTATGGGCACACCTATTCATTCACTCATTCGCTCATTCACTGGTTATTGAATACCTCCTGTATTCCAGAGGCCATCATGGCTGGGAGGTTGAGATGTTCCTTATCTCTAGGGAGCTTAGAGCACCCTCATAGCCATGTGGCATGTCCTTTCTTTTTTTTTTTTTTTTTCCATTCTTCACCTGCTGTGTGCAACTCAGTGCTTTGGGGGTGTGTGATGAAGACAGGGACAACCCATCTTCCTTGGGATGGCCCTGCTCTCTGTGTTTGTTACCTCTTGTCTCTTGGTCTGTGTCCACCCAAACCACTTTGTCCCAGGGGAACTTCCTTTAGACAGTTCTGCCACTCTGCTGAAACCCCTTATGCCCCAGTATGCTGCATATGAGATGGCTGGGAAGGTAACTGCTCTTTGGGGTGTCCATCCCATTACGTTGTAGTGTCAGAGGAGTTCTAATGTTTACCTCTCTTGTTTCTTGAATTGGATATATCTTCGTAGGTTTGCTTTTTCTACTGAGTGTTTAGGGAGCTTGGGAAGCTGGGAAGTGGGAAATCCCCAAACCACGGCCTTGACTGTCAAGTCTTATTAAAGACTGAAGCAGTTGTAATCCAAGGACTTGGAGGTTTCACTCCGGAGTCTGTTGCTTTGCTTTCCCAGAAGGATGGGTAACATAGCTGCCCACACAAAAGCCACTCCAGTGAGAGATGGTCTGGCAGCCTTTGTCCTCTCTTGTTCCCTACCTCGGTGTTCTCAAAGGTTCCGGAAGATGAAAGCACCGCCTTCTCAGGAAGGAACGGGGCGGGGGGGGGGGGGGGGGGGGGGGAGCTGGGGGACCAGTTGTGGAGATTGTGATTCTGGATAACATCTTTTGTAAAAGGTATAAATGAGTATCCTTGAGGATGACTCCATTCCTCCTTTATTTTTGTTTGTGAGCTTTCTGGTTCCGTTCAGATTTAGCTCATGTCTGAGGTTGCTGCCATATTGGTGTGATTTTCGCAGCAGCCATTCAGCTCTGCCCCGCCAGCCTTTTTCCAGAGTTAACTTAGCCTATCAGGTTCTAGCCTGTGCCGGTGAACTGACAATGTCAAAGTTGAAGGGGACTGCGGGTTGAGCTCAGCAAGCAAGTTTGTGGTTTTTTTAATCTCTGGCTTCAAAATAGAATCACCCGAGAAACTTTTTTTTTTTCCCAAAGTATCTGTATCCTTTATCGTGGTCCCATCCCAGGTCAGTCCAATCTGAATTTATGATTGTAGGGTCCAGGGCATAGATTTTTGTTCGTTTGTTTGTGGTTGTTTCGCTTTTGTTTTGGTTTATTTTTAAAGGATCCACGTTGAGAATTAGAGCTCTAGGCCAATGATGTTTTTTTGTGGAGAAATTGACAATCCGGTGTAGCCTTGACTCATTTGAAGGTCACCAGGGTCACCTTAAGTGTCATTTGGGGATCTTTTGCATGCAAGGGACAAAAAGGGGAGTTTGGCAAGTAATTAGTTCATGTAAATATAAAGCATCCCACAGGATCACTTTCAAATTACCTGTGTCATGGGCTTAAATTTTGTCAACAGAATTGATCAGTAGAGTTTGTTTCTACATTTTTGGACTCCTGTGCTTATCTTCTGCTTGACTGCCAACTGGGCTGCTGAGACTTCAGGGTCCTGTCCTAACACCAGCCTCCAGGGGCATGGATTACAGTGATTGGCTGGTGTAAGTCAAACAAGACCCACCACTGGAGCTGGCTGGGGTGAGCTGACTGACGGGACATGGCCATGCACAGCACGACTGGTGGGTAGGTGGGGTGCAGGGTGGGATCTCTGCAACACATTTCTACTATATTACTAGGTTATTTTAAAAACACTCCATGCTCCCTGCTGAGGTAGTTGCTCTGCTCACAGAGTCTTGTATTGTTTTGTAACAGTGCTGTGAAGTTGCTACTAGTAGCTCCATTTAACAGGCAAGGAAATTGAGGTTCAACCAATTACTGTAATGTAAGTCCCATTTCCTTGTTCAAGGTAGTGCCTTACTTATTACCTTGATAGAAGAAAGATTATTTGGGAATAATTATTTAGAGCGAACTAGCTCTAAGAAGCATATTAAACACATACATAAAAAAGTTTCCAGCATGCACAGAAAGTAAAGAAGTCGAGCAATTATTTATGTAGCATGCTTTAGTGCAGGGAAAAATAGATTAGGAGTGTAGGAGATGGAAAATTTTATTTTTGATCCCTAGAAGCTTAGAATGGCCACGTTTTTGGAGCTCTGCACGGCTCATGTGCAAAATCGTAGGATGGACAGGGTGGTGGGTACCTAAACCTTCATTATATTTTAAAAACGACCAGTGAGCAAACATAAATGTGTTTGAATTTTACAAGATTCCTGTTTCCCTCGAAGGGGCACATGTCTCGTACAAACACTAAACAAAAATGTTTAGTACAAACATTTTTTTCTTTTTCTTTTTTTTTTTTAAAGATTTTATTTATTTATTTGACAGAGAGAGAGAGATCACAAGTAGGCAGAGAGAGAGAGAGAGAGAAGGAAGCAGATTCCCTGCTGAGCAGAGAGCCCAATGAGGGCCTGGATCCCAGGACCCTGAGATCATGACCTGAGAGGAAAGCAGAGGCTTTAACCCACTGAGCCACCCAGGCTCCTGCATTTTTTTCTTTTAAAGCCAGTCTTTGGAGTTGACATGAAAGTATAAAACACAGATCTTCCTCTACTTATGATGGGTTTTTGTCCTGATAAACTCATTATAAGTTGAAAGTATCTTACCTTGAAAATGTATTTAATACACGCAACCTACTGAATGTCATAGCTTAGTCTTACCTGCCTTAATATGCTCAAAACACGTTAGCCTATGGTTGGGAAAGTCTACTTTATAATACAGTGTTGACTATCTCATGTAATTCCCAGAGTGTGTATGGAATGTGAGAGATAGACTTGCTGTGTGGGTGCAGATGGTTCTAAGTGTGTGGTTGTTGCCTCCCGTGATCATCTGGCTGACTGGGACCTGGGGCCTCTGCTGCCCAGCATCACGAAAGAGGATCTTACTCTATACATTGCCAGCCGGGGGAAAAGATCCAAATTCAAGATTCGGTTCCTGCTGAATGTGTATCATTTTTTTTAAAAAAAAAGATTTTATTTATTTATTTGACAGAGAGAGGGGGAGCAAGCACGCATGAGCAGTGAGGAGGAGCAAGGGGAGAGGGAGAAGCAGATGAGTGGGGAGCCTGATGGAGGGTCGGATCCCAAGACCCTGGGATCATAACCTGAGCAGAAGGCAGACGCTTGACTGACTGAACCACTCAGGTGCCCAGAATCCATATCATCTTTGTGCCACTGTAAAGTTGAAAAATTGTTAGGTCAGTTTATCCTAAGTTGGGCACTGGCTATACTTCACACGTTTCCTCATTTGCCATCAGGTGACATCATTATCATTACTTAGACTAATTCAGAATGGAGAGTGTACTGTTTTCCTGGTTCCATCTTAATCTTAAATTGAATCTACAGTTCCCCTAACCATTTTCCCCTGCTTTTTAAAAGCACACTTGATTTTGTTTGGGTGCATTTAAATATTAACATAGACAGCTGGGATGTATTGTTTGAAGTGTAATTCCATTTCATTTTGGATTCTGGGCACCTGTGGTATTTGTCTTCTTACAAGTCAGTGCATTCGGGTGTGGGCTCATAAGAAAAGAAATTTACATTCATGAATGGGGTGGGAGGGGAGGACTGTGAACACTGTAGCAAGCAGATGGAAACTCTCTATAATGATGGAGAAGATTGGATTCATTATGAGCTTTCAAAAACTACATCATTAGAATTTCTTTTCTCAGCGTTGTTGACCTTGTGGGTTTCATATCTTTAAGTGTAACAGGTGACTATTTGGGCTGTAGAAGATGTGGAGGACTCACCATGGGAAGTCTCCCAGGCCTTATGCTGTGATGCATTTGGATGGCAGAGGCCCTGGTTTTGATGCTTATGTTTGGTTCCCTAATGCGCTGCATCCTTCCCTATGTTACCTGGGACCAGTTACTTAGTGTCTCTGAAGCTTAATTCCTCGATCTGTAAAAGAGATGGAATAACCCCTTGCTCTATGAGGATCAAATAAGACTCAGAGGCCTTTTGCAGCTAGGACATAGTCTTATACATGTTGTTGGAAAAAAGGCCTCAGGTTCTAAGTCTTCTACTACTAGTTGTATGACCTTGGGCGCCTGGGTGGCTCAGTGGGTTAAAGCCTCTGCCTTCAGCTCAGGTCGTGATCCCAGGGTCTTGGGATCGAGGCCCGCATCGGGCTCTCTGCTCTGCGGGGAGCCTGCTTCCTCCTCTCTCTTTCTGCCTCTCTGCCTACTTGTGATCTCTCTCTCTGTCAAATAAATAAATAAATAAATAAATAAATAAATAAATAAATAAATCTTAAAAAAGATTACTTAACTTCTCTAAGGTTTAGTTTGCTTATCATAGAATGGTCTTGTGATTGGGACCACTGGGTCTATTGCCTGGTTGTGTTCTGCAGATTATGTAAAATACGATACATAAAGTGCTTAGTGCGCCATGCTTGGCCCAAAGTCTCATGGTAAGCTACTCTTAGTATTAATGTTATTCCTGGTCATCTTGCTAGCTTATCCTATAGCCGTTTTTCTGGACGATGTCTTCTGTTGTCCCCGAGATCTGTGCTTCTGGGAAGTCACCATTGGTATGTTGGACTCCCTTCTCCTGTCTGGTGGAGTGAAGACTTATTCATTGTGCTCTCCCTCTCTTCCAGCCTTGACGGAAGGCTACGTCGGGGCCCTGCACGAGAACAGACAGGGCAGCTCAGCGCAGATCCGCCGTCGCAAGGCCTCAGGCGACCCATACTGGGCCTACTCGGGTGAGTGGATGGGGTCCCGCCAGGCGCACACAGACCAGTGACCATCCGATTGAGCTCCCTGGAAAGTACTCTGAACCGCTTTCATACTGAACTTGTTTGTGGAGACCTTTTGTAGTTCACTAAAAGTTGAAACACTCAAGCCTGTTTTCCCAAGCTTATAAGTACTTTAATTTCTCTCTCCCACCTGTTTTCTCAACCTGCTTTTCCCCTTCAATTTGCATTTATTTCTGAACTTACTGGTTAATGAGTGATTGTAACAAACTTGTAATTTCCCCAAAGACCCAGCCTTTTCTTTTCTGTCTTTTCAGTGGCTGTGATTTCAGAAAGCAGAAAACAGAAGGCTTGAACTGCTAAATTTGTGCTAAATATTACAAAGTGTCACGTATCAAAATGATCTGTTAGGCTTTAATCTAAAAAAATGCAACTTTATTTTCAAATCAGATCTCGTTAGTTGAATATATTTCAGCCCTCTCTGGTATTCTGCAGTTCTTTTCAGTTTTGCTTTTAAACTTTTAGCCTTCCAGCCAGTGAAGACTGAGAACATTGTTACAGCTATGTTGAATATTACATGGGGAATAGTTTTCTTACGTTTTGAGGGGGGAAAAATGAAGACCCACAAGACTATGCAGATGTTTCTGGATTATGTTCCTAACAACTACCAAAAATATGATAGGTGGATTATTATTTCTGAAAGGGATTTGATGCTCCAATATGTATGGAAAATGTATTGTAGCTAATTAAGGAGGAATGGTTGAGGAAGGTAGACCACTTTGGAAATGACTTTGGCACTAAATAATTCAAATAATTTGTCTGAAAAGGCTTGAAGGCACAGGGTATTAGTATTAATAATAAATCTGTGTTTATGCAGTGCTATTCCATACAGAATTGAGAGGCATTATTTTCATAATGATGCTCTGGTTTTAAATCCTGAATTTCCACCTGCAAATCTTGTTAAATTTATGTCAGTGTAAAATTTATAGGCTTGATCTTTAATTACACCTTATCTATTGGCTTTTTGCATTCTTTTGTCTATTGATAAATCTCCTGCCCCTACAGGGAGAATAGCCTATCTGTTTTGTTTTGCAAGGAACTGATAGTGATTCTCAAGTCTTCCATCACATCCAACTCCTTGTGATTAGAATTATCTAATTAGAGCCTTTTTGTCACCATTTCTGATAAATGAAGCGAATTGTGAGATGAAGGCCAAAATTACATATATATATAGCTTATTGCCAAGAAACCTGAAGAAAATTTATCATTTTGTTCTCTGTGGCTCTGATATCAGTTAGGAGGAGGCCTAAAGTGGCCTGCTCTTTACAGTTCATCAATTTAGAATAACAATACTGTTAGTCAGGAAATTGGAAGTTATATCTCATCAGCATCTCCAATTGCAAATGGCAGTGAAGAAATGAAAGTCCTAAGACGTCTCCCATTACTCAGTTAGGAATGGACCTAATTGGTACAGTCTTTAGGAATGGAGCAGTTGTTGATAGCCTTAACTCTAGTGGACTTAATGAGTGTCCATTTTGCATTTCTGGAGTGGATTTGGGAACAGCCGCGTAGGTGGAAGAGCTAGTAGTTCAGCTGCAGGCTTTGGCACCCTTTTCTGTAAAAGGCCAGACAGTCTTTGTAGTCTTTGTAGGGTATGTGGTTTCTCAGCTTTGCCAGTATGTGCAAAGGTAGCCATCGATAATGCTAGATGGACTGGCTGGGTTTCCGTAAAATGTATTTATGAGCACTGAAATGTGAATTGTGTGTAATTTTCGTGTGTCAGAAAATATTATACTTCTTCTTGACTACTTTTTCCTCAGTCATTTGAAAAATAGAGAAATCATTCTTCCTTCTTGGGTTGTATTAAAACAAGTGGCCTGTTGGATAGGGTCCACAGACTACAGTTTGTCGACCTCTCCCCTAGTTGATTTTTTTTTTTTTTCTGGATGGGATGGGACAGTCACATGAGGAATCCCCCAGAAGGATATAGACTGGTTTGGAAGAACCAGTGAAGTCACTTGCTTAAGGGAGAAATGGAGAAAATCAAGCATAAAAGGAGAAGTAAAGAATGAGACAGGTATCAATCAATGGTACATAGTCCTCATGCTTTCAGCTGTTCTTCCTGAAACTTCCACAGTTATCAGCGGTTGCTTCATACCAACATGGTGGAATAGCGACTCTCGTGTCAACAAGACTTGGGGTCTGTCAGAGACCCTCCTTAGCATTCAGCCAATAGATGCAGACCGGGCAGGAAGGAGTTGTTGCCTGTTACTTTTGACACTTCTAGACCAAGGCCTTGAAAATCCCGACGGACCAGATTAGGCTCTTAGCTGCAGATACATATACCTCTAGGCCTAAATGCTGCTTGAAAAGTGGGGCTACCAAAAGAAAGGCATATTCTTTTTGAGGAAATTGTTTTTAAATTTAGCAAAAGTGAACGAGGCCATTTCTGAAAGACAGGTTTAAGGGTCCGCATTTTAATTTCATGCGTTTAATTCACGGATTTGTCTTAGTTCCTCCTAAGATAATACTAGTGCTTTGGGGGTATGGTATGTCAGAGTATGAATTTTGAAGTCATGTGGGCTGTAATTTAAATATAAGTTTTATCTCGTAACATCTTTTGGACCTTGGGTGGACATTTAATTCCTTGGGGGTTCAGTCTCTCCATCTTTGAGATGGGGATGATTAATAGCCCTTGCCATATAGAGTTGTTTTGCGGAGGAAATGAGATGATATGTGTGAAAAACGTAACATAGTTTCTTGCATCAGGTATCTACTATTCCTGATATTTTAGACACTATTATTACTTTTGTTGCTGTTGATGATGTTACTGGGATTCTTGGGTAACTGGTTGGACAGTGGGTGGGCACTAGGTTATCATATATTAAACAAATTATATTAAACCCTATTTTAAGCAAACTACATTAAACAAACTATCCTCAAGTTCAGTGCTTGGCAAATGATAAAAACCAGTGCTGTTTTTGTGAATAAAGCTTTATTGAAACACAACCAGGCCCATTCCTTTGGACATTTGTCTATGGCTGCTTTTGTGCTCGGGTTGAGTAGTTGCTACAGACTTTGACCAAAAAAACCTAGAATATTTTTAACTGACTCTTAGGAGAAAAGGTTTACCAGTTCTTGCTCGCATTGAAATCACTTGGGTTTTTGAGCAGATGTTAGCCTGACTCATAAACAGAACTGTTCAGAGATTTGGAAGATGTCTATTTTTTCCCCCTCCCTTGCATTTTCTCTTGAGCTGGAATATCATCAGGAATATCCTCTCCTACTTAGCATTCAGAGTGATTTGGGCAATCCTACTTTTGGAAAGGATTTGGGAGGAACAAAGATTTTGGTAAGGATTTGGGAGGAACAAAGATGTGCTTCAGGAGATAGATCAGGGAAAAAGGTGGGTGTTGGCGGTTCTGGGGTCCCCTGCCCCTCGGAAACTGTGTGTCCTGCTCATTGGGTTGCCTTTGTGTGGGTGGGGTTCGCTGCTTCATGCTGACCCGGTTATCCCACTGGCATCCCCCCGTCACTTGAGGAGAGTTGCGAAAGTTTTCAAGGTGTGGATAGTTTGTATTAAGGATATTGTCATGAAGTAGTTCATTAATATTAGTGTAACTTTTACATTAGGACTAACTGTGTTATTTCAATTTGTCTGTAGCACTTTGATAATGCACGTACCCTCATTATAGTTGAGGTGCTAAAATCTTTACTTCTGGAGGCTTATTAGACAGTGCTGTTGTGAACACCTACAGCTTTGGCAGAGAGGACTGTTGAGGACTGGGGATATGTGCTCTGGTCCCATTGGGATCATCTGAAGATTGGTTATCTCTCTGGTTCTTCATTTTATCTAGTGTAAAACAGAGGGTCATAATACCTGAGTTCAGTGTGAAAGTATCATGCATAAAAGAGATAGAGTGAAACATAAATGTCAGATATTATTTTCGTTAACTGTTAATAATAGCTTTGTAATTTCAAGATTACTTTGTTTTCCTTATTCTAAGACAGGGAAGAAAAAGGAAAGACCTTTTTATATATTTCATACAGAATTATGCTGAAAAAATACCAATAGATGAATAAGAGTTTCTCACGGGAAATATTAAAACAATTTTTCTATTAGTTTTACTTGACTAAGACACAGGTATTTTTCTGTGTTACTTGAAGTGATGACAGCTCATGAATTTTGGAATTTGCCCAGAACTTCTGTAATTATCACAAAAAAGTAACAAATGTTAGGTAGGTCATTGTTGCCGGAAAAGGAAATGAGAAATGAATCTGGAGCAAGTTCAAGGGGAAATTGGAGGCATTTTATAAAGCTATCTGTTTCTTCTCCTCCCTCTCAGAGACCGGGAAAAAAAAACAGGTTGTGGTTTCTCCTCCCAACCTTTTTGTTACTTCCGCCATTTGGTTTTCTGCATTTTGAATAGTCAATATCTCATGTTCCCGCTGTGTAGAAAGATTCTAAGAATCGGTACAAGGTGGGTAGTTCTCCAACACTGAGATATGTAATGGCCAATATTCCCTGTAAGAAGTGTCTGATGCTGTGCTGAGTAGAGGCCAAGCAGGATTGTTCTAAGAGGCATTCCAGCTGTGGTCAGGGCATTGTAGGAGGAGACATCCAAGGTCCCTTTTGGTTGTCCTGGGCTTGATGACTTACTCAGCTGTAAAATGGAGATAAAAAGAAGGACATACCCTGCTGGGTGGCTTTGAGGATTAGAGGTAACTTATGTAAACACCTGGTGCAATTCTTGGCCTCCACTCTGGAGTGCAATACATATTACCCCATTTGGCTCTTAATTATATGCCAGCCCACTACACTATTCATATAAACATCTTGTTTTATACTGCGTGTGTGTGTGTGTGTGGGGGGTACATGTAGGTGTATGTTTCATTTTTCTAACTACCTGTCCAGTGCTTGAGAACAAGGGTTATGGTTTATAATTCCTTTTTGCCATTTTCCTGCTCTGTGTCAGAGTGTCTCATTTTGTGCATATGTAGTGCAAATTTTTCAAGTGGGTGAATGGATGTGCCGATAAATGATCTCATGTTAGAGTCTTGGCTTGAGAACTCACTCAGGGGACCTGCCATGAAATTCAGATAAAGCAGTGGGTGATTTACAAAAGGTTTCACCACTGGATCCTTTTAAGTAATCAGCCCCCCTAGTGAACTTAAGATATAATTAAATTCCTAAAATATCATTCCCATGCTTATTTTTAATTGTGTCTATAAAGGGTAAAGCAAAACACACATGCCTGCAGGAATCTGCCTTTGTCCTGAGAACAATGGAAGCCACTGTAGAACCTCAGAGTTTGATACTAATATTGTATGATTTGCTCTTCTAATACCTCCTGTGAAGTTTCTTAAGGGAATCATTTCCTTAGAGACACTGCATTTGCAATAGAGAGCTTCTGATCTGATGGAACTGTACCACTGGGGAGGAATCAGTCTTGAGATTCATCTTCCCAAGTCCCAGCTCAAAGTTACCTCCACTTCAATACCTAGCCTGACCCCTCTCTCCCTTATCAGTCTCCCTTTTTTTTTTTTTTTTTACAATTAATATCTCTCTTCTCTATAATTCCCTATTACTCTATTTACCGTTCTAAGTTGAAGGTACTTATTTATTTGTTTAACACACTTATTAATTGCTTACTCTATGCCAGGTGTTGTAATATAATGGGAGAGGTCAGAGAAGCTCCCAGAATTGCCCCTGCCAGATCCCAGCCGTTAAAGATGGGCAGGTGTTAGCGAGGATGTGTGGAGGCCTTGAGACCTTGAAATGATTTGGCCGTGATCGGGGAACCCAAAGGAGCTCAGTAAGCATAGAGCAGATGGTACGGTGGAGAAAGTTGAGGGAATAGTGTAACATGTTGGACCATGAAGGGTCTTCACAGTATTCTACTAGTGACCTAGAACATCTATCTGAGGGTGATAGGGAGGCATTTCAGGGTTTCATGGTGGAAATGGACTAAGCTTGTTTGATATTTGAGTAAGACCTCCGCTTGTAGAGTTACGGATTGGTCAGTGGGGGAAGGAGGCAGGATGAAAAATGATGAAGTTGTGTCATCAGAGATTTGGCAGATTCAAGGAGAGAGTCCATGGAACTTCATTACTATTAGTATGTGGAAGGGAATGCAAAATAAGTTGTCTAGGATGATCCTGAGATGATTGAAGACAGCATTGCATTTAATTTAAATGAGTAAAGAGGAATGGTGTGTTGGTTGTGAAGGGAAACATTTTGGACTTGAACTTGTTAAGATGCGGTATGATGTTTTGTCCCTATTTCTTACACTCTTCAACTTTCTCCTTGAACAGAATCGTTGTCTGTGATTACTCTTGGTATTTCCCTGTTCTTTCTTAAATGTTTTGGAGTAAGGAGGGCCTCAAGGTAGGGAACACATTGTAGAACAAACTGTTTCTTCCTATAGGTACTCTTTTTTCTTTTACACATGATCTGTGATTACAGGGATAAATAGGGTGAGAAAAAACACATATGGTCACACGCTAATCAGGACTTTATGTATAAAAGAGAAAAATGTGTTGCCATATGCTTAAGATACCTTGAGCATTTTTCAATACTTGGCTGAGTTTGGCTTCCCCCGCCCCCACCCCTTTGAAAGAAACTGATTTCATATTTTAGAGATACCTTCTTTTTCCTCTTTCTTTTTCTTTCTTTCTTTCTTTCTTTCTTTCTTTCTTTCTTTCTTTTCTTTTTTTTTCTTTTCTGTCTTACATTTCCTTTTTTGAACTTTCTTCTAATCATTGCCACCTGAGTTATGAAGTTTTTTGGCATCTTCTCTCTGGAGATCATTTCACAAGTGTTTGCAAAGTTAATGGATGCTATTGTATGCTATGAGAGGACATCAATAAATTCCTTAGGGTCTTCATGATCCTTGGAAAAGCATCTTAGGAAGATGAAGTACTGTTCAATGCAGTTGGTATCAAGTAATAGATATCAATGATAACCATTTCAATAGTTGCTATGATGGGCCATTTAAAATGTGGCTAACAGGAAGCCTGAGAGGTTGGGTTTTAAATGGACCCTGAAGGTAGCAGGTTGGTGGAGTCTTTTGGAGGGCTCTTTGGCAATATCTGTGAAAATGTTAAATATTAATAGTCTTTGATCCAGCATTTCAGTTTTTGGGAATTTGTCTTTTAGTAACACTTGTGCAGATCCCCAGTGTGACATTATGTTTAACAGCCTAAGTCTCCATAAATGGGGACTTTGGGTAATTGTAGTATATCCTTATGAGATTCATACTAAACATCCACCAAAATGAGATAGGTATAAGATATATTAAAATAATATGGTTAATAGGGTCCTATTGATGAATAGAGCTGAGAGGTCTGGAGACTGTACACAGACATTAATTGTGATTATTACTGAGAAGTGAGGGATTATGCCTTTTTTACATTTATATCTATCATACTTTAATATCTTACAGAATTGTATCTAGAATATTTAAATTTCTTGTATCAGTACATTCATAATATTTCCTAAAGGAATCTTTTATTTTAGAATAGATGGCTGGATTATATTAAATTTAGGCAGTTTTCTTTGAAACAGTTTTGAGGAGAGAGGAAGAAAGGAAAAACTAAAAGGAAAGCCAGAAGAGAAGTAAAAGCCCTTTTATCTTTTTAATTGGCTGTATCCAATTTTTTTTTTTTAGGTGAAACATTTCAGTGGCATCTCAAATTTTATAAAATGCTGATATGAACCATGCAGAAATTAATGAACTGATATTGACTGTTTGAAAATGAACATCAAGATTTATTGAGCAAAGCAGTAAATATTGACCCAGGCAGAGATAAGGTCAATATTTACTTTGATACAACATAAATCTTAATATTCAATAATCTATAAATTTAGTGTTTCTAGAGAAGACATACAGAGTTATCTCTAAGTATATATTTTTCATATCTGTGACGGATCAAAGTCAAGTATCTTTCTTCCTGGTTTCAAATTTGAAAGGACGATGTTCCCTCCTTTGAAACTAGCTTGTTGGGGGCAGAGTTATGGGGAATGTGGGTTAGTGGAAGGACATTATTATTTTAAAATTTCAAAGGGAAGATATACCTAGCCTCATACATGCATTAAAAAAGTTGGAAAGCAATTATCTGCATGTGCTGTGTGATTTATTTAAAGGCTACTCATCTTTTTTCTGACCTGACATGATGTACTCATTTATTATATCTGCTTTGTTCATAAAACCCACTACCCTGACTCTATAAAACAGGGAAATATTCTGTCTTTCCCTTTGGATATTGTTAAGCAATGTTACATGGAATTTTCTTGGCAAATAAAATGTCATTGATATATATCACGATGAGTAACACTTTACTGGCCTTCCCTGGGTTGAAATTATTAAGTTGAACTGCACTCCTATTCTTTATCCTGTTGTCTCTTCTCTGCTGGGTTGGGCCTAGTGACAATTTAAAAGGGAGAGGTGTCTTGTGGATTGTGAAATTTTATTACTGCCCATATATAGCTGGCATGAGTGTCTAATATGAGCTAAAAGATCAGATTTTCTCCTTGTTTATTTAAATGCAGAAGGGAACTCAGCCCACAAGGTCAAGTGTAATTAATCTTGTACCTGAGCAGAAGAAGTCTTACATAGTCCAGTCGTGGTCGGTCCACCTTGAGTGTTCTTCCAGTTTGATGACAGTGGGAAGTGGTGGATGTTAGCCTTCAGTGTTTGTTAAGGGATCCTGAAATTAATCTCACCTTCACTTTTCAGCTGATAATCTCCCGTGACCCTACTTAAAATCAATAGCATTAAGGGTACTGAATCTTCTTGGTTGTCTTTCTTGCTCTTAAAATTTAGCCTGTCTTCTGTTGCATTTACAGTAACCCCATTTTCTATCATGTGACTAAGACTTTGTTTAGTGGTAATGTATGTAATACAGAACCTTGCCTTTGTAGGGGGAACCTACTACTTTGTAGTAACGTTAGGAATCCTTACTTTTCATTAAGAATTCTGTGGTGTATAATAAATAATCTTTTCCCTGAGTGGAGTATTGAATGTGATTTTATGTCATACGAGAAATGACTTTACTTGCTATATAAGAACCTGACTTTTAACATAATAGAGTCATTTCTTCTTGAGTTGTTTATCCAGGAGAAACTCACAGCATGGAACTAATAAGTCTTTAATACTTCAGTCACTTGTCAGTATCTCTCTTTAACAGAGACAGGTCTTGCCTAGAGCCTTTAGCTGGGAGAGTATTTAATAATTCGATCTTGTGGCTCTTATTATTTTCTGGTACCCTTCCTATCTAGCAGGCCGTGCTAGTTTTCCATTCTGGTTTGTTAAATTTCCTGTTAATTACATACTTAAGGGTTTTATAAAAAGTGAGCCAGTTTCAAGAAAAATTTAAACTTAGCATTTGTTCCTATATGGCAAAATAAATCTTCTTCTCTAGGAGATACTGTTACTATCCAGGAAGAATTGAAAGCCTGTTACTTCATGCTATACAATCAAACTATATCTGTGATGTGAAAAATCACAAAGGGTCAAGAGTTTCCATGAAGTGGCTTAAAAATTAAGGAAAATATTCAGTGGCCTAGTTTATAAAGTATGGAATTTCCCCTCCCTTCTTGGCCAGTCCTTCATTTCTTGGCCACTCTTCCCATTTTGAGACCTTCCCAGGATCAAACAGTGGACCCATCCTTCACCATCGATTGTTACTGGTTTTTGCTTCTGATTCATTAAATATTTTAAATAGGCGGACTTTCAGAGTGAAAGGGTAGAGTGTGGCGGGGTGTGTTTTATGCTCTTCAGCCTACTTAGTGAATTCAGTTAACCTTGACACCTTCCCTGGGCTTGGGAAGCCACTTGATCCAGCTTTCCTGCTTATGTAGATCCACATTCTCCCAGTTGGAAGGCCCATTTTCTGGGAGGAAACCAAGCTCCTTGTAGAAGCTGCATGAAAATTTCTTACTCCCTAAGGTAACTTTAGTTGCTCTGCCCCAATTATTATTGGCCTCTTTCCCCGCTGGAACCCATATTTCTCTGTCCTGCCCTTACCCTAGTTCCAAGTGTTAAGATAATGTTCTTCCTTCTAGCAGGCCTGCATACTATTAGTACATTTGGAATTGATTGGTTGTTGGGAAATTTTATCAGGAAAATAAAATATGAGCTTCTTTTAGGCTCTTTGAATAGTATCTGTAAAGATGACAGGGGCCATTTGGAGCGTGTTTCTACTCCTGGGACTCACTGTAATAATGGAGGTATTTTCTCCTCACTGTTGTGAAGTACATAGTCCACCCTCTCCTCTTGGGGAACGATTTTGACACTTTTTGAAGGTCCTGTGGCTTTCACATTCTTAGACCACATTTTATTTTATTTTATTTTATTTTATTTTATTTTATTTATTTAAATTCATTTATTTATTTATTTATTTATTTATTTATTTATTTATTTATTTATTTGTTTGTTTGTTTGTTTAAAGATTTATTTATTTGACAGAGAGAAACACAGCCAGAGGGGGAACACAAGCAGGGGAAGTGAGAGGGGGAGAAGCAGGCTTCCCGCGGAGCAGAGAGCCCATGTGGGATTCGATCCCGGCTCTCCGGGATCATGGCCTGAGCTGAAGGCAGTAGCTTAACCAACTGAGCCACCCAGGCTCCCCTTTAGACCACCTTTTAATGAGCTATCTTATAACATCCTTTTCCTGTAAAGATTACCCTTTCTCTCACCATCCACTAGAGTGGGAAAAGGAAGTTTCAACACTCATGGCCAGTTGGACCACATACCTGCTGTGCCAGAAAGAACTTGTCAAGATTTGCTTTCCTTCGTCTTATGTCTACTCCTGGCTACTGGCAGTATTATCAGGATTTTTCTCCCATATTCACATGGAATATTCACACAGAAGTCATTTCCAGGAGCATGTCTGTATGTAAAGATTTGTTTTTGCATCCTTTAGTGTAGCCTCTGCAAAAGACCTCCTGCTTCTCTAGGCTTAATAATAAGATCAATTTATGATCTAACATAGCCTTCTATAAGCAAGCACCTCCGGACAGTATCTTTGTACTCTGCCATTTTTTAAAGTATATTCCCTGTTGTTTTACCATCCGTGGGCTTGTTGCCTAGAGTCACTTCCCTCATGTTTTTAATACAGCTTCTGCAGTCCCTAAAGTCACAAGAAAGAAATCTGAGAAAGAAGAGAAAGTACTCCTTTCTTTTGTCACTATTTAAACGCAAATCAAGTGTTCCTCTAGGCACCTTACCCCGGGCCAATCAACCCTTCTCTCTCATTGGCCAGAACTGGATCACATGTTCATACTTAATCCAATCACTGGCAAGAGACAAGGAAGGAACAAGATGGACTTGGACCCATCAGGATTTACCCCACGGTAGTAGAGGGAATGGCTGTTGGATGAGCAGCTACCTTCATTATCTTTTCCAGATCTCAGCAACTAAGCAACCATGTGGTGCCAAATAAGGGAATAAATTATAGGAAAGAAAAAACATTCTTTTAAAAAAGATTTTTATTTATATATTTGACAGAGAGAGACAGCAAGAGGGGGAATATGAGCAGCAGGGGGAGTGGGAGAGGGAGAAGCAGGCTTCCGGCTGAGCGGGCACCTGAACATGGGACTAGATCCCAGGACTCTGGGATTATGACCTGAGCGGAATGCAGACGCTTAATGACTAATCCATGGAGGTGCCCTAGGAAAGAAATTTCTTTACTTTTGAAGTGAAAATGTGATTTTAGAATCCTGTCATGGTTGCACATAAGATAATAAAAGTTTCCTGAATTTCGGGTGCTTTACCGTATTAAGGGTTGCTCACTCCAGTTTTGTCACTATTGGCCATACGTGGCTATTTACATTTAAATTAAAGTTAGATAAAAATGACACTTGCCAGATTTCAAGTTCTCAGTAGGCAAAAGTGGCTAATGACTACCCGTTCATACAGCATAGATAAAGAACTTTTCCATTCTTGCAGAAAGCTCTATTGGAGAGTGCTGCTCAGAGGATTTAGACATTAGAGAGAAGCCAGCAGGTACATTTATTGAGTACAGACTGTCTCAGGCACTGGGCATATTGCTCTGTCTTAATTGATGTTCAAACCAGCCCTCTGGGATAATGCCATTTTTTGCAGAAAGGCAAAACTTGGTTAGGAAGTAGCTTCCTAGGGAGCAAGTTGGAGACCTCTCCTGAGCAGCGACACCTGTCTGTCTGTGCACCCTCTTCCTCCCCTTCCCCCCACTCCAAGCCACTGGGGCTAAGTTTGGAAATGGGACAACCTGATATTTGCAAATATTCTCTTAAATGCAAAGCATTCGGTGCAGAGGTTGACCTAAGATCTTCCTGAAAAACTTGCATGCTTTCCAAGTGTCTAATCTTCTCAAATCCAGAGAGGTCCCAGGTAGACCCCCCCTTCCCTTCGGTGGTCTTGGGGAACTGTACTGTTCTAGGACCTAAGCATTTTTTTTTTGCTGAGACTCTATATATTTAGCTCAAGAAATCAGGGACTTTTGGTGAGTGAGGTATGTGTGTGTCTTCCTTCCTCTAGTCTTCAATTCATTGAGTCATTCACTGAAAGCGTATTTATCAAACACTGGCCAGGAGGCAGGCTGAGTTCTAGGCACTCGGACTACAGCAGAGAACAAAATAAACAAAATGCCATTCCTGTCTGGTAGAGGCTGACAGAAAGCTTATACAAAATAATATGTAATCTCATCAAATAATGCAATAAAAAAGCAAAGCCAGGCCATTGAGAGTGATGAAGGGCAGAGAGATACTCTTTCAAAAGGAGAAGCCTTGGAAGAGAGACCTGAATGTAACGAAGGATGGAACCATATGGATCTGTGGGGCAGGCATTCCAGGTGAGACAAGGAAAGGAGACAGTGGAACTCGAAAAGGTTCAACGTTGGACCAAAAATCACTCTGCTAATTTCAGTTGGGCCTTGTTATAGAATCTTGACCGGCTCAGGTTGCTCTACAGTGTCTTACGCTGCCCAGAACAGTCTCCCCAGCAAAGATTGATCTGGCCCCAAATGTCAATAGCGTCAGGGCTGAGAAACCCTGTGCGAGGGGCTCACCAGAGCTCATTGCTTTTACAGTCTGCTGCCACAACGTGATGTGAATTCCACCTTTCTTGTTAATTACTGAGCCACATGCTCATGTGTGGACCATGGTGCCATGTTGCTGTGGCAAGAACGCAACAGGTCGAGTCACAATGGCTGGCAAAGGCATTACAGAATCTAGGTGTTCAGTCCTCTTTGGCGACTGGAGAGGAGAAACAAAAGTTGACAGGTTGACCATTCTAGGAGTCTATGCATAAAATCGTCAGGGGTGAATCACAACACTGGTCATGGTGAAAAGCCCACCGCTCATGTCACGTGAAGGCAATGAATGATGGCGGTGCTGCAGTCAAGAGGTGGTGAGATTGCTTTTAATATTATTGTGTTATTGCTGAGGTCCCTGGTGACTACTCCATGTGTCAACCCTTTGATCTAAGAGGCTGCTATGAACTAATATCTGTCTTAGGCTTGCTAACCACAAAGATCCCCCAGAATTGCTGATCGAGCCATTGCAGCTCTGTGAGAAAATTTATAGTTACCCCATGGGAAACTCGGCAAGTCATAGCTGGGCACAGCATAGCACACGTTCTTAAGAGATCACTTTTAACAAAGGGAGTGGAAAGGAAAATAGAGCTCTGAATGATGACTGGCAGGTCATCGTGATCTGGCATTTTGTCAAGTGTCAGCAGCTAACTATGGGATACGGGTTATAATAATGTTATAATAATGGCCGTAGATTCCTCATCCTCTGTGGGTGGATGAAACAGAAATCATATCGTGTGGGAGCACCTAAATGCAGGTGTTTTATCTAGACAAGTTGTGGTGCCCTAGACTTTCTGCAGAGCAGATGGCTGTTCTGTGCTTTCTTTGTCCCCAGCCCTCTTATACATGTTTAGATATAAAGACAGATTTATATGGCCGCTGACCCCAGGAGCTCCACATTTTTTCTCCTTTCTCTTCCAGGAATGAATGATTAATGTTAGTGACATTGAAGGTTAAGGATACAAAGATCTAGTATATTTATCCTGATATGGCTATGGTAGGAGAGTTTGAAAAGTTGTGGGATCACTCTAATGTCAGGCTGGTCCAGAAATATTCTTTCTTTATATATACATTTTAAAAAAATATTTATTTATTTATTTTAAGGAGAGAGAGCGCTTGGAGGGGAGGAAGGCAGAGAGGGAGACAAAAATCTCAAGCAGACTCCCTGCTGAGCTCGGAGCCCAATGCAGGGCAGATCTCAGGACCTGAGATCATGACCTGAGCTGAAATCAAGAGTTCGACGCTTAACCAACTAAGCCATCCATGCACCCATGAATAATTCTTTCTTTAAATTGGAATGAGAACACCTTATGAAAGTACTGCACCTCCATTCAGATTATGTTCAGACATGTTATTCCAGTTCCTTCAGTCCCTACCATCTGAAGCTCAAGTCCTGAAGCCTGCTGCTGCTGAAGGTAATGTGAGAAGCACTAGACAGTGCCCTATGAAATTTTGGAGTTATTTTAACTTCTTTTTTTTTTTTTTTTAAGATTTTATTTATTTACTTGACAGAGATCACAAGTAGGTAGAGAGGAGGAAGCAGGCTCCCCGCTGAGCAGAGAGCCCGATGCAGGCCTCGATCCCAGGACCCTGAGATCATGACCTGAGCCCAAGGCAGAGGCTTTAACCCATTGCGCCACCCAGGCGCCCTTATTTTAACTTCTTTTCTCCACTTTGGATTCTTTCTTACATCCCTAACTAATTCCAAAGGACTTTCCTCAGTCATTGATGTTGACAAGAGACTTTATTTTTGGAGTATTTTTTCTTTTAATTTTTTTTCGCTTAGATTTTGAATCTGACATTTATGATTGATTCCACATTTTCTGGGTCCCATCTGCATATCAAAAGGAATGGATTTGGGATTTTAAATCTCAAAAGAAAGTATGTTCCTATCACAAATGTATTATTTAACACCATTATTATATTAAAATATAGCTTCCTAATAAAAAATTCTGGATATAAAATAGCTACTCATTTAAAAATATGTGACTTAGAATAATTGCCACGTTTCTCCCTCCACTCCATTTTTTTAAATAAGTGTTTTTTAGTGGTAAGAAAGCTACAGTGTGTTCTTTTACTATCTTTTCTCAGGCTTTATTCAAATACATTAATAATTTCATGGTAGTAAATAATTTCTCCTAATTTTCCTCAGGTAGACAACCTAAAATGTATAGATTCTCATTTAAGTAATTTGTGTAAAGGTTGCTTCACTGAGTGCTGCCCTTTGCAGAATGTATTTTAAAGGATATTAAGAACATTTAAAATATTCTTTCATATTAATTGCTTGGCATTTAGGTGGTTTCAGTTACTTTAATAAATTAGGTACAGCTCTAATATAAAAAGTAGAAAATACAGACTTTCCAGGATTCAGACACTACAGTGGGTCCTTGAAAGCTTAAAATACAAGTTTAAATGAATATTTGATATTTGATTTTGAGCTCGCATTATAGAACAGAATAGATTTATGCATTGGGAGGACAGGAAATATAATAATTAGACATATAGTAATTGAGTTCAGATTTTTGTCTGTAAAATACTCGTCATAAATATGGTTATTAGAATCCATGTTTATGGTCTTGGAATTTGATTCAGAGAGTGAGTTATTCATCAAAAAAGACACTAGTCCCACCATTTATCACAACGAATCGTGAATTTATATCTCTGTAACTCACAGGTGCGATGTATGCCTTTTTTTGGTAGGGACATTTACTACAGGAATTAATTTTAGACATTGGGAGACTTTTATGGCCATTTTAACTTCTACTTAAAGATTTAAACAATTTTACTGATTTCTGGCATAAGCCTCTGCGGGTAGAATTTCTGAGCGAAAAGAAGATTATCATTGGAAAAGAACTGTTGGAGTATCTCTGTGTTTTCCTTAGTGCTGAGTCTCAGGGTAAGGAGTCCTTGTCAAGGAACCAAGTAGAGGTGGTTGCTCAGCATTGTTCCAAAGGCTGTGCCTGGAACATAAATCAGGGCGCTGTTAAAAGACTTTTTACAGCAGGAAGATCCTGTGGCCAAGGAAGATGGGGAGTTCCTGGGGGCAACACCACAGCGTTGGTTTCTTTATTGCAGGACTTACCAGAAACTTTAATATCCTAGCCTTGGACACTTGACCTTCACTGCGAACTCAGAGGAGAGGGAAAGGGTGCGTGTGTGCAGAGTAGGAGTAGGGTAGGTAGGAGGAGATCTGTTCTTGGGAGCTGGGTCCCTGTCTTCTACCATCATCATTTCCTCAGAGCTTTGAAAGGGCCATGCTGGGGCTCTAGAGTATGGTTACAGAGAGATTTCAGATGGAGAGGATGAGTTTCACATGATTCACACATGTCCACTATGAAGTGCAGAGATCTGTATGCTCAATTCAAAGGAAAAGCCAGGCCCATGTACATCAGAAATGTTTTCTACGTTCTTCCTTATTTAGTGGAAATGGAACATTTGTGAAGGACGAAATGCCATTTAGTTGAGTGTGACAAAAATATGTATTCAAGTCACCATAAATGAAAATATTTATAAGAGATGACTACATTTAAATTTATGGACATGTGTTTTGCATCATACCTTCTTTAAGAGGGTGATGTATGGGACTGTGGGATGGTTTTATTTTATATTGATTTTGGGAATAATAGAATTGTCATTAACAAATGGGTAGATGAAAGGAATAAACCCTGTAAGAAGGGGGTTTGCAATAAATGGAATTAAAGATTACTGTTAAACCAGACCACACATGATTAGGCCTTAGCAGTGAAGATACTCAGGAAGATTAAGTTAGGATAGTAAATTTTAAGAAGGAAGAAGGGATGGATAGTATAAAGAGAGAGAAAAGAAGTGGGAATGGAGAATATGGCGAGAAGGAAGGGTGCGGTGATTCTCTCATTGTTCTTTTGTTTTTCCTGAGTGTGAAAACTAGCGCATTCTGCAATCAGGAATTTGAAACATGTTTCCAGACATTGCCACATCTCCCTTGGGGGCGGGGGCAGGTAGAGCAAAATCGCTCCTGATTGAGAGTTATATAGAATGTGAGTTATATAGAATGTGGAATGTGGAAGACATGATAATCTCGTAATAGTGTGCAGTAGTGTAGATTATTAGATGGCAAAGTTGGCAATGATGCTTGGCCCGACAAACTTATTTAGGTAACTGTTAAAGGTTCCTGATTGCAAGTGGGCAATTTTAAGGGTTTCTTCTCATGTGTTAAAATGTGGTGACATGGATTTTATTTCCTGTTGATTTGTGCTGTGTCAGCCTTGGAGAGCATGGATGAAGTTGACTGTAACTCAGATTAAAGATGAAGAACAGTAAGGAGTTGCCTTGTTAATGGGATATATATTTGCCTCTGATTTGTATGATGTATTGTTTAAGATTAATATTTAGGGATTAATGATTAGGTGTGTTTTTAGACATTGTCAACCTTAGCAGGATTATAGCTTCAGCACTTCATCCTACATTTGCTTGTCTGAGGAATTAAAAGTGCTGCCTGAATTAAGTCAAAACAGTAGACAAGGTCATAATGTTAATTCTCTGAATAAGTCAGCCTGCAGAATACACACTCACACACACCATATTACCATATATATAATGTCTGGGAGTGGGGACGACTAATTCTTTGAATGGTTTTCTTAACTTTGCATGCACTTCGCCCCTCCCAACATTTAATCTTGTTTCATTCAGACCATCTCTAATTTCTGTGGAAATGGCTTCATAAAGCATTTAAAATGAGCTGTGATTTGAGATCTTCCTTTAAAAAATGGAAATTGTATTTATCTGGGTTAGAATTTTATCTAGAATTATAGCTTAATAACTTGTAATATTATTTTCAAATTCATATTTTAATGCAATTAAAAGTTGGCTTTTTAAATTTCAGAGCAGAAAGCAAGCTTTTTAAACGTTTCTTTTGCCTGCCAAGGAATGTTTTTTCCCCCCTTGGCACAGATGATGGCGGCGTTTGTCACACCTCCTTTTACCTTCTACACTTGTGTCCTGGTCTTTTAAATTCTATTTGGCAGACTTTTCCCTCCTTCCTCTTTACCTCCTGCCGAACCTAGAGACATTATCCCTACCTCTGTCTCTTGTTTCTGTCCTGGGATGGCTGCATCTCACATTGGCTGTGGCCTCCTTTAGTTCTCCAACTTTTTGTGTTTCTTGTTTGGGGAGGCTGGTGAGGTTGGGGAGTCAAGTTCAGTGAAAAGAAAGGGGACTCATCTCTTTTACAGTGTATAATGTCTTTTAAAAAATCAGAACAAAAAGAAAGTAAGATGCATTATGATGAAGCCTTGATAATTGATTATAATGAACTTTTACTTTTAATGATGTGGAGTGGAGGCTGGACAATCTGGCAAGCTTTGTGTTCAAGCTCAAGTTTGCTCTCACATCTAAGAGGGGAGAAAAAAGGGGTTGTGGGAACTCGAGTATTTTATCTTTCTTCTTCTTCTTCTTTGTGTGTGTGTTTTTTTTTTTTTTAACTTTCTACATAAGTTGAAAGGTATATTAATTTCATATCCTGGTATTTGTCTGAGTTTCACGTGTGACTTCTATCTATGTGTTAACTCACATTTAAAGATCATTAGGATGCTGAGAGTTATTACTCTAATCTGTTATTACTCTAACTTATTTTGTTTAGTTGTTTAATTACCATGGAGATGAGATATAAATCCAATACCAAAAATAATTATTGGAACCACACAACTCATTTTTCATACTTTGGCTTAACGTGCTCCTATTCCAGTGATCTTTGGGAGCAATGTTAAAATGACATTCCCTCTTTCTCCCTGTCTTCCTCTGTTTTGTTCTCTTTTTTTTAAAAGAGAGAGTGTGCATGCATGCCTATGTGTGCTCAGGAGCAGGGAAAGGAGAGGGAGAGAGAATCTGAGGCAAGCTCTGCACTCAGTGGGGAGTCCAAGTTGGGGCTCAGTCTCAGGACTCTGAGGTCATGACCTGAGCCTAAATCAAGAGTTGGTCGCCTAACCGACTGACCCACTCAGATGCCGCTCCTCTTGCTTTTTCCTTTGCTGAACGTGTAGGGTTGGGCAGATAGGAAAACCATGGTAACCACTCTAGTCCTTGTTCACACACCTAGCATTTTTTTTTAAGCCATTTGCTTTTTTTGTTAACATTATTCTTTTAAAAATGTAGATTTTCATCTGAGTCAATAGGTAAAGGTCCATGTTTTTTTAATAACCACATTTCATTCCACAGTGTAGATAGGGATGTACCATAAGTCACTCAGACATTTCCTTAATAATGGACATTTGCATTGTGTCCAGTACTTCAGGACACTCCTGAGGGGCCTCAGAATTCATCCTTACATGCTTGTGCTTTTCTTTTTGTTAAAGAGGACATCAAAAATAAGGGCGTGAGATCAAGGAATATGGCATCACTTTTCCCCATGCACTGCAGTATGGAGCTTTTCAGATGATTATTTCTCTATCACAAAGAATGGGAGAAATGAATGGAACAATTCCCATTATATATAGACTAAAAATAAGTGAATTGGTCAACCGTGAAAGAATTGCTTTTATAGCCAAAGGCAACATTTAAAACATCGGATGTTGGTTTACTGAGTTTAAACTTAAAATACACAGGTGCATGGCTTAATAAATATGTATGTTGAGGGCTGGTGTAAGGCAGGGTGTGATAGAATTGTATTTGGGGAAATTGAATCTATTCTGTGAAATCTTTGGAAGGATTTCTGGACAAATGTTATCCTGTGGAAAGTATTCTGAAAAAAAAAAGACAAATATCATACTCTAACAATTACTTAAAATTAGGGACTAAGTGATTTACCAGAATTTATCAAATCCAGTGGTTTACTTGCCCTGTTTTGTATTGTTTATAAGTTGGAGAACTATTTTTTGCTTGAGCTGAAGAAAAGGAGGGAGGAAGAGGTCACACTGATACCTAACTATTCACCAGATAGCTAAGTAGTAAAGGAGTCCTGTGGTGGGAAGTTACAGGGACACTGTAGCTTTGGAGTTCGGTATTTGTGGCCCAGATCAAACATTTTGGGCTGGATGATGGCTAGTGGATAAGTAATACTTTATTGAACATTTCCTTTGTATAGAGGTATTTCAGGTGAATAATGTTTTTAAATTTCTCCCATAAGTCCCAAGATAAGGGTATGATCATTAGTGTCATTTGTAAGTGTGCAAATCAAGGAACTTAGGGGTAAGTGACTTGTTTTCTGCTCACTTCTGGATCTTGAGATCCCTAGAAGAGGGTCTAGCACATAGCATGTGGTTAATAAAAGTTTGTTCTGTGTGTAAAAATACTTCAAAGCTGGGGTGCCTGGGTGGCTCAGTCATTAAACGTCTGCCTTTGGCTCAGGTCATGATCCCGGAGACCCGGGATCGAGCCCCACATTGGGCTCCCTGCTGGGCGGGAGCCCCCTTCTCTCCCTCTCTCACTCCTCTGCTTGTGTTCCCTTTCTAGCTTTGTCTTTCTCTGTCAAATAAATAAAAATATTTAACAACAACAACAACAAAAATACTTCAGAGCTTCTGCCTGCCTACTGTCGAAGCCAACCAGTGAAGGTTTTGAGAGTATCTAAGAGATTGCAATCCTTCCCCAAATTTCCCCACACAGAACATAGCAAGGCATGACACAGAAAGAAGATTTAAAACAAAAAACAAAAACCTAGTTAATTCACTAGGGCAATGTCTACATGAGTTTGGTGACCCAGGGGTCCCCATAGTGAGAGATCTTCACGTTTGGCTGGTGCCCTGGGAGCGTGTACCTAGGACTAGACTACATGGCTATTCATTTGTATGCTTCAGCTAATCATTTTAGCAGAACATAGTACGGATATAAATACCCCATGTGGAATTTGTTTCCTGGCCCTTGGAAGTTTGGCTTTTTATATAAGTAATGTGACAGTTGGTACCGGGGCTGTTGCATAAGGCGTCCTCAGCGGAGCAGCGCCAGCGGACATCAGGGCACGTGGATTCTGGCAGTCTCCGTTTGATGCAAATATCAAATCTGCTCCACTCTGTGTTTTTTTTTTTTTTTTTTTTTGCGTGTGAGACTGGATATGTCTTGACCACTCTCTTGGAAGATTTCAAAATTAAAACAGTTGTTTCCTAATTAGCACCAATATCATAGGCTCAAGAGGAAGGTGACAGGATTTGTGCATGCAGGTAGTGGAGAGGGAAGGGCACTTGTCCTCTGGGATCTGAGCCCCACTTTCTGGCCACATGTGGCTGGTGATCAGCTTCTCGGATTACCCTGAAAACACAACCCTAAAAAAGGTTAATGGTTAAAACGAGTTTGAAATGGATGCCTATGTGACCCAGGGATGACTGGCGCTGTCCCGTTCCTTAAAATGGAGAATTTATTCTTCCAGAACACTTTTTCCATCCAGTTCCAGGTTGGCCCCCTCTCCTGCACTTTCTGTAGTTCTTAATTCCCCAGTAGGTGCCCTCACCGCCCAGCCCCAGGAATATTTTAACCAGCTTGCAATTGAGTATACCGTTTTATCTTTTAAAGAAAATTCTTTCAGCATTGAAACTTGCAGGGCTGTAAAAATGCTCACAGAGCAACACGGCCTGCCTTTTTTCTTGAATATGGGTGCGTCATCGTCGTCTCTTTTTTTTTTTTAATATTTTATTTATTTATTTGACAGAGAGAGATGACTACTAGGCAGAGAAGTAGGCAGAGAGAGAAGAGGAAGCAGGCTCCCCGCCGAGCAGAGTCCAATGCTGCCCTCAATCCCAGGACCCTGAGATCATGATCTGAGCCGAAGGCAGAGGCTTTAACCCACTGAGCCACCCAGGCACCCACATCTTCTTAATAGTACTAAAATAATGTTGCAAGACAAATGCTTACCTCATAAAGGAAATCTTCCTTTTGATAATTTAGTTGATATAAAAAGATCAACCAAGTCTTATCAAATGCCCAACAGGCTTAAAAAATACTTTACATATATAGCTCACTTTTGTGTAAAACAGGCACTGAGGATCTTGGCTGCTAGTAGAAGGTTCTGGTATCAGTAGATTAGGTTGGTCTGACAAGTTACATTTCCAGGTTTTTCTCTTTGGCACTGATCTGGAGGCCAAGTGGTATTGTCTGATAAGGAACTGGAATGACTCTTCAATTCCAAAGGGTTTTGCCGTTTTCTTCTTTGGGTGAATGAGAGCCGTGAGGTTGCCTTGCTAACCTCAAAGGTGGATGGGTTTTTTGGAGCCCCAAGTTCCCATCACTGTTGGAATTTTAAATTTAGTCTTATTGAACACATGGGTATTAGCGCAGGCGCTTTCAACCCTTTGCCAAACAGAGTAGAAATCCTGCTTCTCACTTGATGGTTATGGAATATACCAGTTTGCGCCTGTTAATTATTTTCTCTTGATCAGACTAGTTCCTCAGCCTCCGAAAACTGGGGGAAGCTCCCATCAGTAGTGAGCCTTCTACCCCGGGGCCTTGCTAGGGCGGCTGCACATTTTCTACACAGGAAAATCTTTCCCTTTAACTGAAAGCTCCAGTTTCTCCATGTTCTCTGGTTGCAATCAGCTAGAGCCTTCTATTTGCCACACTCTCTGTCTTAGACTTTCTACTGCAGTGCCAGAGACATTTGTTATTCCCGAACATTCTCTGATTTTTTTTTCCTACAGCTGAATCCTAATTTACACAGACTTTGAATCTGGGGTGGCTTCTTGTTTTCTGTGAGAATCCTTCCCGTCTTCAAGACATATTTCAAAAAAAAAAAAAAGACATATTTCAGAAACCACTTATTTGCCTAAGTGTTGCCAGATTTTTCACGTTGCTCTGTCCTCCAATTGAATTAATTATTGTATGCTTCTGTGACTTCCTTATTTGTTATTTTTGCACTGAGTTTTAGCTAACTACTGACTGATGCTCTTTTGCCTTTTGAGATTCTTGAGGGGCAATCTTTGGTTCATTCTTCTCTGAATTTCTGTTGGACCTAACCTGGTATTGCACAGAGAAGTTCCTAAATAAATATTTGAAGTATTTTATTGAATTACGTGTCTCTGGAGAACACAGAAATAACATTTCTTCTAGTCAATAAATAATAAAGTGTTTACTTGGTAGCTTTATTTTGTAAAGATCCATACCAGTGCTGTCCCAAGAGAGTTCTTTACGGTGATGGAGATGTTCTGTTCTATGCTTCCTAACACAGTAGTGGCCAATTACCCATTGTAGCCATTGAACATTTGAAATATGGCTAGTGTGTTTGAGAGACTGAATTTAATTTTTTTTTAAGGTTTTATTTATTTGACAGAGAGAAACACAGCTAGAGAGGGAACACAGCAGAGGGAGTGAGAGAGGGAGAAGCAGGCTTCCCGCCGAGCAGAGAGCCCGATGTGGGGCTCGATCTCGGGACTCTGAGATCATGACCTGAGCTGAAGGCAGTTGCCTAACCAACTGAGCCACCCAGGCACCCCTGAATTTAAATTTTATTTAATTTAAATTTAAATAGCCACATGTGACCAGTGACCACTGTGTTGTCCAGTGCAAGCAGAGAAAGTACTATTTTGATCAGGATCTTTTCGTCTTTTATTTCAGCAGTCTTTTTTCTCTTCTTGTTCTTTTTTTCATTAACACATAATGTATTTGTTGTTTCAGGGGTACAGGTCTGTGATTCATCAGTCTTCCACAATTCATAGCACTCACCATAGCACACATCCTCCCCAATGAGCATCACCCAGCCATCCCATCCCTCCCACCCCTGTCCCCTCCAGCAACCCTCAGTTTGTTTCCTGAGATTAAGAGTCTTTTGTCTCAGCAATCTTTAGAAAATACCTGTTAGGTGATGAGACAGTTTTTAGGCCCTGGTGATACCAAGAGAGTTTGTTAATTCTGGGAAGCTCTCAAGAGACCAGCAGGATGCCAGCACTCATTCAGGCAGCACAGTAAGCGTGCTAGTGTCAGAAGAAACAGAGAATTGAGGACACATAGATGTGGGTGGTCTAAGCCAAGGGTTGTTTGCAGCTATAAGTGTGGAATTGGGGGCAGGACTAGAGAGGTCACGTCCTTCATTCACTTCTTTGATTTTATGCCCTGAGGCTTACATTTCCAAGGTTTTCAGGTAACAGGCATATTTAGCTTATCGTTGAATCTCCAGTGCCTACCACAATACCTGCCATGTGGAACGCACTCATGAAACTTACATTATTTCATTTAATTGTATAGCCACTCCTTGATGTTTTGGTGGAGGCCAGGTACCATGGCTCCACTGGAGAATGGGACCTTTCAGTCCCTGGTTTCATGACACTCATCTTAGTGGGGTGGACAGGTGAAAAATTGGTGAATATCAATCTGTAAAACTGACCTGTTATAGCTATGAAAGAAATGAATGGGTCTAGGTTGGATAAAAGCCCTCAGGGTCTGTTTTAGGACCAAAGAACATGTGGTGGTGGGAAAGGTGCTGGGCTTGCTCTAACATCTGACAGGAGAGCATGGAGCTTGGAGGCTACAGAATATTATAGGATGTAGAAAGAGTACAGAATCCTGGGGATCATGAGAGATCATTAAAGGCGAGCAACATTTACATTTATTTCAAGAAGAGTTACTTAGAGACACACACACTCGACACATTTTGAGGAAGGGAAGTTTGTGGAATTTTAGTCCCTCTGAGAAGTTACTGAACACTTATGCACAGTTACACTGCTATTTTGAGATACCCTCCTTTTGGCCATACATTAAAATCCATTAAGAAACTGCACAGGGTTCCATATTCTCATGGGAGTGCTTGGAGCAAAAAATAAACTGGGGGAGCATCTGATGAATCCTTGGAGAGACAAGTGTAGAGGACATAATGCTGCACATGTAGGTTTCGACTGCAGGTCTCATTTTAAGAGTGAGTCCCCCTCCTGCCCCCCAGAGGCAGTAATTGACCAGAAGAGTGTGATTGTTCCTAATTACCTTCCTAATTGCCAGTGTGGGTGTTGGGGACTGCAGGCCTGGTTCTTGGCACTGTATATCACAGACGATTTGTCCCCGAAGACACAAGACTGAAATATCTCTCCAGGATGAGCCTTTTTTTCCCCTAACCCCCACAGGCAGTGGAGATGGAGACAGGAGAGGTTAGGGATGGAGGTTAGTGAAGGGCTTTTGTAGGCGGGTAGGTGCAATCCAGCTCAGAGAGCACATATCCCACCAAACCTTTCAGCTTGAGGAACTCTGATCTCTTAACTTGTTATTTGAGCCCTTGCTCATTATCCGTAGTGAATGCCAAGAAGCTGAGGTAGTATATGAGCTGTTGTTATCCTGTCCTTATTTCCGCTTCTATGTACTGGCACCTGTAAGGTTTTGCGTGAGCGCTGTCTGGGTCCGTAGAAACCTGCACGGGCAGTTGGGAAGAGCTGGGGGAAATTCACACTCCTTGCCAACAGCATTCAGCCATTGGTTGAGAAGAGTTGGGTAATACTTTCCTGTGTCCTTCCCACTCTGTTGTTTCTCTGGTCACCTCCCAAATGTAGTACCTCACATCTTTGTCTCTGGATCTGATCTTGGGGAACCCCAAACTAAGATACTCTATACTAGGAAAAGTTGATCTAATAACTTAATGTCCACAGTACAGACAGGGAAGTCATGTAGGTAATCTAACTAAGTATGTCTCTGGGAATAAGGCAAAGGCAGGGTTATTACATAAAATGTAATGACGTGATGACAGTTTACTTAGGATCGGTCATTTAATCAGCAGCTGTGAGTGAAGACAATCAGATGTTGCCCTCCCTCCCCTTTTTGTTGTTGTTGTTGGAAAGACCATGTTGTGAAGCTGGAAAATATCAGAATATTGAGTGGGGGACCGGCAAGACACTAAGCCCTTTGGTGAAAATTTTGGAAATGCTTGATGAAACTATTGTGAATTTCCTTCATGAGACTAAATCAGAGGGAAATTAGATTTGTCCCTGATTTGGTCAGGAAATATTTTATTTGTAGGTCTTTGAATTAATTTCCAACTTTTAAACATGGGATTTTAATTTAAAAGGCCAATATTTTAAGAGCTTCCTTAGATTAAACCCACAGTGCACATATTCTACATCAAACTGTAAAATCAGGCAGTCTGGTGATGCTGAGCCCACATTCCTGTGTGACAGCCGTGCTTCTTTCCAGTCAGTTTCTGCCGCTCTGTAATTTCTTGTGCTCTGCCCTCTATATTCTCTGCCTGGCCCCATGAGAAAGTTGAATTTGCATCCATGATCTAAGAATTTGTTTTCCATTCATTAACTCTTTGAAAACTTAATTCTTAGGCGCTTTTGCCAATTAGCTTTAAAATACAGAGATAAAAGATCATGAAATTTAAATGTGTGCCTGTGTTCATCCTCTTTGTTTTAGAAGGTGATCTACTCGATAGTGTGATATTATGAGTTAATGGGATTTTGTTAACAAAAACATCGATTAGCTCAGATTTCTCCCAACACATGCTTCTGCCTCGAGAGAGAAAGAGGAAGTATTTTTGTAATTATGTACCTCTTAGAGTATCTGACTTGGGTCTTTTTAGTTATGTTGGCTAATTTCAGATGACTTCTGAGTGTCTGCAAAAAGGTTGAGGAAGATGTAGATATTAAACAGGTTTGGGGAGGAATTTCTGCTCAGTGATGACCTCTGTAGAAGGAAGGATTCCCTGTTTTTGTATCTGGGGAAATTCATGATTGATTCTTTCCTCCCACCTACATTTAAAAAGTTCATAAATCTTTAGGAGTAGAAGAGTCAGTGAAATGAAATTGCAGATGTTTCATATAAAATGGGCTTATTTGTGTGTGCTTTTCAGTTAAAACACTGAAGGATGACTGGGTATATGTGCATATAGAGTCTGTTTTCCTAGAAATTAAATGGTAGGAGAAAACTATGTATCTTCAGTTTGATGACTGTTCTTTGATCACTGTTTCAAATCTATTCCTTTTTTTTTTTTTTGAGACTCATGAGAAATAACTCCGCGTTGTGTGAAACAGGGAATATGGTTCATGTTATCTCTTACCACATTCTGACCACTCTGTGCAGAAAATCTTGTCCATGACCGTGGTAGACTTTTTTCAGTGTGCTAACACCATCCACTTCTAAATATAGGCAAACAGTAGATTTTCAATTGGGTTATTCTTAGGATATCAATTATTGAAATTAGTGAATTTATTAAATCATTAATTATTCACCTCATTTTTCTTAATAAATGGGATTTAAATTGGTCAGAACTTCTGCTACTTCACTGAGTGACTATAATTCCATCTGCAAGCAAAGACAACCCGTAGGCAGTTTTTTTGTGTAGGCTCTTTATAATATTGGGAAACAAGGTACTCCGTGGTTCCGTCTTCCTTTTGGCATTCACTAAAACTTTACAAAAAAGAAAAAAAAAACTTTTTTAAATGAAAGAAATATGTCTGTGTCATTTACCATCTCTTCAGTGTCAGATGTTTATTTTCCAGGTATCACTAGGCTAATCTGACAAACCAATCATTACTCATTTAATAATAGACCAGGCCAGTGCTTTATTCAGCAGTTAAGTCATGTGTTCAGTCAATCAATAAACTGAGCGTGAACCATCAGCCTGGCTGATGAACGCTGCCTATCGGTATGAAAAACAGACAGGAGACAAATAATTTCACTCGTCATTGATTTAAAAGCATGACGTGTGCAAAGAAGTTTGGTGTGTGGATGAACAAAATGCTTGGGTGAGCTGGAAATCGAAGTTCTAAGGAGGGGAGTGGTGTTGACTGAGACAGAGTGGTCTAGAGAGACAGGGGTCCAAGAGATCATTTAAGAGGAATTTGTTATCTAGTGGAACTGGGGCATCTTAGAGCCCTGTCTTGCTAATTGATATTTAAGCTGAAGGTTATATCCAGGATCTGCTCTTCCTTCTAAGGTAATGATTAGGTGAGTGCGGTTGTTTATTTCATTTTGTAATTTACATTTTAAAGGATATTTATTGATTATCCACTTTGTTCAGCACTGCCCAGGGTACTTAAGCACCTAAAGGGTGTTCATTGTAGTTAGAGTAGAAGAGCTACGGGGGGGGACCATTCCTGTGATACAACCATGTGGTAACTGCAGTAATAGGCAGGCTTATATTTGGTTGTGGGACCCAGCTGTATTCTACCGCAACGTGTGGTAGGGTGGACGGGGAAAAGTTTTGGGGAGGGAGGTGGCACCTGTGCTGAATCAGTCGAGGCTGTTGGCTGAGGATCGGGACTGAGATTATGTGGGTTGGGCTGGGGCTGGCGGCAGCCTGCTCAGTGCACTGGGCACAGGTGAGCAAGGTGTGCAGAACAGACCCGCCCTGCTCGTTGCTGGGCAGCCCTGGGCGGATCCTGAGCCCTGAAGGAAATTGAGGGCCGAAGTGGGGATCGATGAGCCTGGACGGCCAAGCAAGGGCTTCATCCTGCAGAGTCTTTGTGCCACATTTTGGAATCTGAAATGGAGAGCCATGAGAAGGATCGGTGTCAGGGATTGACTGAGTTAATCTGAGGATAACCAGAGGATATCTTGCTGGAAAAGTCCCGCGAGTCACTGGCTGTTTGAGCCTGAAAATTAGGGTGTTGTGAAGATTTGGGATTTGCTGAGATGGCTGAAGGAGAGTTTATAGACCAAAAAGTCCCCTAAAAAATGCCAGTTTTTAAGGAGCTGATAAGGGAAGAGGAACCCCCAAAAGGAAGGCTAGGGATGGTGTGCACTATGGAATTAGAGTGTTGGGGTGAGTCAGAAACTGCTTGGGAAGTTGTAAGGAGCACCTCACTCACAGGAGACTGTCACCCTGTTCTCAGTGGCCCAGCCCACCCCAACTGCACAGCTCCATGCTGCCCGGGGTGGGCTCACCGTGCGGCTGGGCAAGGAATGGCTGCACAAGGATGTGTTTTTAGACTCAGATGTGTGTGTGTGTGTGTGTGTGTGTGTGTGTGTGTGTG